>OZJO01020558.1:0-27481 GCA_900406225.1 Acrobeloides nanus
TCCCATGGAGTCATTGTATATTCATGACTCTAAATTTAACATACACGAAAAATCTATCTTATAAAAGTATCAAAAAAAGATCGATCTAATTTCATCAAAAAGGCTGAAAACTGTGTGAAATCACCTTTAATTCTTTCATCATTTTCATTCTCCCTCAAACATTACCAACGGGGGGGGGGGACTGTCTCCCTCATGTAGCGCATCAAAAGTTAAAGATTCATATAGCCTCGGAGTGGCGAAGCCGGTTGAATTGAGACTTTGATTTCAAGTCTCAAGGCTATATAGCCGAGCCTCGGGATATAACCCAAAACATAAAAGCTATATAGCATTTTTTAAATAATGTAAATGGTGCCAACCTTTTTTTGGTCGATACCTCGAGGTAGCTTGTCCCCCTCCTTGTTCATGTATGTTTTCCCTCCTAAATTTGTTACTTCCAAGCCATTTTTGGGTCCATACCAAAATGTTCCTCAATAAAATCTACCAAACTATCTCTCAAAACATTTTAGATTTATCCCCCCTCACAAATATCCTCAAAGACAGTTTTTCGAGAAGCCCATGTTTAAGACTTAAGAAGCCTAAGGCATAAGAATCTGTTTTCCGAGAAGTCCATTCCTAAATCTAAGGCTTAAGAAACTTAAGCCTAAGAGACCCAAGCCTAAGAAACCCAGGCCTAAGGCTTAAGAAACACAGGCCTAAGAAACCTAAGCCTAAGTCCTAAGAAGCTTATGCCTAAGGCCTAAGATACTTAAGTTTTGTATTTGTCCCTCCAAAATGGGGACATTTTGGTACTCAAATGTACCAAAATGTCCCACAAAACGAGGGACTTTTTGGAGGGGACATCTTGGTATTCATCCTCCATTTTTTACCTCTCACCCAATTTTTTACTAATCGCCTATTTATTCACTCAGACTTAGTGCTTTTAATAACATAAGATATACGTTTTCAGTTAAGTGATATTCAGTTGTCATCATACTGCTAATAGTCGTATTATACCCATCCGTACTATCATTATAGTTAGGATAATACTCATCCGTACTATCAATATAGCTAGGATATTCATACAAATCATCTAGAGGAGTACTAGTTTCTGTAGGATGTTCGATATACACATCGCGGACAAGTATAGAATTATTAGTTTTTACAGGATGTTCGATAACCACGTCGTGGACACGTACAGATTTACGAGTTTCTGCAGTAAATAGAAATATTAAAAAAAGGATGAGTAATAAATAGTGGGTCATAGAAGAAAGCATATATCTTAGGCAAAATCGCTACCTATTTTCGAAACCGCTCTAATCGAAACAAAGTTTGATTTAAGAATTTTCGATCCTTGTCTCTTCTTCTTCATCCGCCAATTTTAAGATCGAATCGAATTAAAAAGCGTGGGAGTTTATAGGCAATTAGAAAAAGTGCAAGAGGTTGGATTATTTTTCAGTCAGAATGTTTTGCTTTCATTAACCCGCCTTTTCTGGTAATTCGTAGAGGCATGTTTGAAACATGGAAAAATCACCCCTGGAGGTTTTTCTATGCGAGGAATCCATTGTAATAGAGGTTGCTAAAGTAATCATTTTTTTTGCGCGGATTTTTTCGCAAGAAAAATGATCATTTTAGCAACCTCTCTAACAAGGAAGGGTATCGAACTGATCAATCGATTTCGAAAAATTTTGTTTGCAATCAATAGAGAAGCCCCAAGTTACTTATCAAAATCTTCGGCTGTTCATTGTCTGAGCAACTTTTGATTTTTCCTATACCCCCAAAGGGGTCGATTTTTATAGGAAATTTCACAAAGTATCTATAAAATTTGTAATTTTTTAGCTAATTTTTACAAATTTTGCTCATATTCTTTATTGCTAAAAATCATTTTCCAGCAAAAATTAGCTAAAAAATTTAAAGCTTTATAGATTCTGTGTGAAATTTATTATAAAAATTAACCTCTTTGGGGGTATAGGAAAAATAAAAAATTGTGCAGACAATAAAAAGCCTATCGAATTAAAGCGTGGGATTCCTTAGGTTTTTCTAGGCGGGGAATCGATTGCGCGCACTTCCGAACTGTGAAAACACTTGCTTCACCCTGATTCAGGAAAGGAATCGGTGTTTTGAAGCGAAAATCAATTTATTTATGTAAATACGTATCCCTTCCCTGAATCAGGGTCAAGGAAGTGTTTTCACAGTTCGGGAGTGCGCGCAATCGATGATACCAAAATCATGCCATCACTCTTTCTGGCTACAATTATATGAAAAAATGATATATTCGGAAAGGTTATGAAAAATGGAGCATTTTTTGTTTTTACGGCATGTTATGAATCGACGGATTCTCTAAAGATTAGCAACATTTAGCAATAATGAACCATTAAGGGGGAAGTTATTTTTGTTTAAAATTCTAATTTTAGCATTTCAATTCTGCGCCGAAGGCGCGAAATTTTTTCTCTCGAAAAAACGCTTATTTTAAATGGCGCGTTTGCTCTTCAAACATTTTTTATTTCAGTCCCTTCTTAATAAAATCGCGACGATAGGCACGGAAAATTTTTTCGCAAATAGCTATATTTTAAGCTGGAAATGCCAAAAAACAATTCGTTTTCATTATGAATAATTGTAAAAATTAATAAATAAAATTTTTTGACATTTAAATTTTTGTCAGTTTTTGACATTAAATTATTATAAAAAAACTCTATCACCCAATTTTAAGATCGAATCGAATTAAAACGAGAGAGATTTTATAGTCATCTGATTAAAAGTGTTGTGGATCTTTGTTTCGGTCAGAATGTTTCTTCATTCATTCAAGGGGGTATTTTTTACAGCTTAATCTCCGAAAATATTTTTCCTAATTCTTTTTTACAAAATGACATATTTAGGGATAATTTTATGCATTCCATTAGTTTGGAACACCAAAGAAATTGCTTTTTAAAAAAAATTTCTAGGGCCATTCAAATGGTCAAATCAGACAGTCAACTACGAATTCTGGTAAAAAAATCAATCACCCAATTTTAAGATCGAATTAAAACGCGGGATTTTATCAACTGATTAAAATTTCTCAAGATTTTTCGCAGATTAAGCCGTAAAAAATACTCCCCCCTTTAAAGCACGTGATTTAATCCTTACAGCAGTATATTTTCCAGATTTGAGATTTTGAAAAGAATGTTACATTGGAAACAACAAAGATGGATACTTTTGTTTTATTCTAAAGCTATAATTTTTCTATTATTCTCAAAACTTTCATTTTGTTGCATGACAACTCCAGTGCGTAAAGCAATCGTGCTTAAAACTACAACTACAACAACAACCACTCGTAATCATTTCTCTTGCGAAACAAATTTTCTTTTTTTGCGGAAATTTTTTTAATAATTCAACATTTCCAAAACTATGTAAGCAATTCTCTTGATCTTGGTATTATTATTTAGAGAGTAGTTTATATATCTTTAAAAAAAGATTTTGTGTCCAAAGCTTTTATGGGTTTTGAGATGGTAAAAGCTCCGCAAAGATAAAAGCTTTGGACCATACATGGGCAGCACCCCAGGTGGAATTTTCAAAAAAACCCACAGCCCTCATTTGGTTCCTCTCCCGATGGGGTCAAAAAGTTGACGACCAAAAAAAAAAGATTGACAAATTTAAAAAATATTCTTTTTTCCAAAAATAAATACTGTAAAAAAACGCCCCCCCCCTTGGAGGTGTTGTGTGCATTTTTAACAGTTTCGGGCATATCTGGGGTGATTGTTTTTTCAAGGGGACTGAAAAAGTTATAGTCCAAAAACCTGGGGTCTGCCCATGTATGCTTTGGACATAAAACTCTTTTTTAAAGACGTATAAACTTACCTCTGAATAATAATACTGAGATCATGAGTATTGCAAAATAGTTTTGGAGATATCGAACTTTAAAAGATTTCAGCAAAAAAGCGGATTTTTTCACAAGAAAAATGTTTCAGCATCCACTACTACAACCACTACACCCACTACAACCTCTACATCCACTACAACCTCTACGACCTCTACGACCACTACAACTACTACAACAACGACAACAAGTAAAATAACAGCTTTTAAGACTAAGACAACCCCAATCTATCAAGAATTGTTTTTAAATGGCTAGGAAAATTTTCGATTTTATAAACAAATTTTTAATTTTATGCATTTCTGTGCAAAAATTAACAAGAAAAACCATCAGAGAGTTGTGGGATAAATGAATTAAAAGTGTTAAAAAGTTTACTTTTTAGCGTGTACACCATGTACGATTCCTTCTGGACAAGTTAGTGTGTTTCTTGATGGAACTCTTGCTGGTGTAACTACTACTATTGCTCCTTTTAATGCTTTCGCAAATCCGGGTACACAAGGTAATTACTTTAATACCAGAAGGACCGACTACTACAAAATGATATATCATCGTTTTTGCTGAACACTTTGGGCAAAAATAAAAATAGATTGTCATTTTTAAAAATGGGACTTTAGAGCTTTGAAGTTAAAGGATCGTAAATTAAATTTTCTTTTAACATCTCTGTATCATCTTAGAAAAGATTTTATGACTTGGTAAGGGTGCCATTGGAAAGCTGGTCAACTACGCTACAACATTGTTTATTCACTTCATGAACTCTGTACTTTTAATTTAGCTAGCTGCAATGCTGATACTGCGATAGCTGTATATTATCCTCCTGTAATAAATATAGCTAGTTTAACTCCTGCAAACATCCTTACTTTTCAAGTCATTTCGATAGTTTTCCTTTCCGGAGCTGGTTTTGTAAATACATGTAGTACACAACAACCTGTTTTTCTTACTGATCTTGGGTTTTGCTATGCAGGTGGTACTGGAATTCAAAATGCCTTTTTTCTGCCAACTTGTTTCTTTGGTAATTTTAAAACATTTAGACCGACCGATTTTCCAGGCGGGGGGGGGAAGATGGTATTTTTCGGAAATTATCAAAACTTTTAAAACATAATTATTTTCAGGTACATGTTCGATGTATATTTTTACCTGCCAGATTCCTCCTTGTACGGGGACTGCTCTTAATGCTGGTCCAGGTGCTCCGGCTATTCCTTCATTAAACCCTTTTGCACCAATTACAAATGCACTTGTTATGAAAGTCGTAGCGGTGGGATGTAATGGTTGTGCATCTCTACTAGCTGCAATTGCCAGTTTTAATGCAACCTATTGCCCGATTACTACTACAGGTTGATCGTATCAAACTTATGACATGCCAGATCTACTTATTTTTGTTGATAAATTGTTAAAAGTAAAGGGGTGGGTCATAGTTGTTGTTGTAAGGTTTAGTCATTTGTCAAATATTCATTCGTTTCTTATTTTATTTTAATAAATTTTTGATCATAGATATTCTTCAATAGAGTTGGAAGGCAGGTGGATGCCAGTTACAAAGAAATTGTACAAGGCCAAATTCTGTGGAAAGAAGTTACAGCGACTTTTTTACAGGGCGCAGTTACAGGGAGGTGTTACTGAGGTGCAATTACAGGGACGCATATAAATACTCTTCAGTTACATACATGAAAAGTATACGACGTGTTACAGGGACGCAGTTACAGGAAGCATTTACAACTACGTACTTACAGATAGAGTTGCGCATTTGACGTCAATTGACATATTAGGTTGAACGGAAAGTCCTTGCCGTTTTTGTTCAAAGGGATTTTTATATCAAATTGAATTGTGTTTCGGCGGGAAGTTACACGTAAAAATGACGCTCATGAATTCTTCTAACTTATTATATAAAAATATTTTTTGTTTCGACATATAAAACTTGTTTAGTTAAACCATGAATGTTGAATGTCAAGTCGAAAAAAACCCTCATCTCCGACACTTGAGTTCGGGCATCACATTTGGCGTTGCTTTCTCTTTTCCTCTGACCCAGCTTTTTCTTTTTTTAAAGTTGACATATAAACACCATTTCTCGTCTCCTGTAATGATTCTGGACAAAAATGGGCGATGTTGTTTCACGGCTGTGTGATGTCGGTGCAACAATGCCGCGCATATGGTGACACGAGAATTCCTGTTATTTTGAGAAAGTTTATGAGGCAACCAACAGCCGACTTTTTGCGTTTATCCGAGCTTAGCAAGATGTTCCACGACTGCCGTTTGAGAGAATCCAAGCTGTTCTGCCAATTCTCGCGTGGTTTGGCGGTTGTCTTCTTCAAGAAGTTCCACCAAGCGGTCATCATCAAACTCAGATGGTCGTCCCGAGCGGGAAGCGTCATCAAGGTCAAAGTTTTAGTTTTTGAACTTGTTAAACCAATGTCGGGCCGTCCGTTCGGCTACGAAACCATCCCCGTACAAAGCGTTGATGTTTTGGGCGGCCTGGGTTGCGTTTATTCCTTGGTTATACTCGTACAACAACACGTGTCGGAGATGAGGGTTTTTTTCGACTTGACATTCAACATTCATGGTTTAACTAAACAAGTTTTATATGTCGAAACAAAAAATATTTTTATATAATAAGTTAGAAGAATTCATGAGCGTCATTTTTACGTGTAACTTGACGCCGAAACACAATTCAATTTGATATAAAAATCCCTTTGAACAAAAACGGCAAGGACTTTCCGTTCAACCTAATATTTGACAATATAGGTCGCAAGTTATCGTACTTTTTCATTTAGGCTGGCCGCAAGTTGTCGTCGTACTTTGTGTCGTACCGTTGTACCTTTCTGTCGTACCGTGGTACGACAAAAAGTACGACAACTTGCGGTCTCGAGTTTTACTTTTTAATGCATTTCGAATGAAAAAATACTTAAAATTACGATAACTTGCGGTTTCATGCGGAGGTACAACAACTTGTGTCCAGCCTTAAAATGAACGAAAAAAGTACAACACAAGGTCGCAAGTTGTTGTACTTTTATCGTACCACGGTATGACAGAAAGGTAGAACAGTACGAGACCAACTTGCGGTCGGCCATAGTTTTGAAGATTTTTAAACAACAACCTTTATTTTCTTTTGTTTTTTTGAGTTAAAAGCCTTTAAAATCCTTTTATTTTTTGTGAAAAAAGTCTTTAAAACACGGAGGTCATCGATGAAGCCTAAATCCTCCCCTCCCCCCAACCCTTCTCCAAATTTGGTAAGGGATAACCAGCAACTATCACGATTTTCATAATCCAACCATCAGCACGCAAAAATTTGTGAAATAGTAAAATTTTCGAAAAAATAGTGAAAATACGTTTTTATCAATTTTTTAAACATTTTTATTCAATTTTCTTGAATTTTACTTGCAGTCGTTGTTGTAGTGGTTGAAGTAATGGATGTTGTTGTAGTTTTAACAACGATTATTTTATGCACTAGAGTTGTCATACAACAAAATGAAATTTTTGACAATAATATAAAAATTATAGCTATATAAGAAGCACACATTATCACGAACGATGGAAAGGAGTGAATTTATTTATATTGGAGTGAATTAATAGCACCAGCGTGTTCCGCGTCAATTTTTACCTCTAGGAGGTGTGTTTCAATAAAAATTTTAACGTTTTTTACCTCGGCTTTTGGGGTNCTATATAAGAAGCACACATTATCACGAACGATGGAAAGGAGTGAATTTATTTATATTGGAGTGAATTAATAGCACCAGCGTGTTCCGCGTCAATTTTTACCTCTAGGAGGTGTGTTTCAATAAAAATTTTAACGTTTTTTACCTCGGCTTTTGGGGTCACGTTAAGTGCGCTCCCCAGGCCATATAGCTACGAAATTTTTAAAGTTTTTCTAGAAAAAAATCTTTTTTTAATTTAAGGAAGCTATTCTTTGTTTGAAATTTTAATTTAAGCATGTCTATTCTGCATCGAAAGTGCGGAGTTGTTTTTCTCTAAAAAAAATCGCGTGGAATTTCATTCCTTGATTACATGTGACAATAAAATAAAATATCCATCTTTTTGTCTCTAGATAAAATTCTTTCCACAATCTCAAATCTGGAAAATCTACGATTGTAAGGATGCTTTAATGAAAAAGAAACACATGAAAGAAACAATGATCCAACTTCTTGAACACTTTTAATCAATTAACCATAAAATCTTTCGCGTTTTAATTCGATTCGATCTTAAAATTAGGTAATAGAAGATTTTCAGAAGAAGTGAAAGATGATAAATTCTTAAAGGGATGCAGATAATATGCCATTCTCCGACAAAAATTTTTTTCTCGATATGACTTATATGGAGTAATTTTATGCGAGGAATCAATTGTCCGCATTCCCGATTCTTGAAAATGCTTCCCTTATTCAGGGAAATAAGAATGTGTATTTAAGCGAAAATTTGAAAATTTTGGATTTTTCTAAAATCATCGTTCTAAGGGTTATTTTATACGAGAAATTGATTCAACGCACCTCCGAAGCGTCAAAATTCATCATTAACTATCGTCCTTGAAAAATTATGTTTCTACATCAACGCTCGGGGATGCGCTGAATCGATTTCTCGCATAAAATAACCCTTAGAACGATGAATTTAAAAGAAAGATCTAAAATTTTCATATTTTCGCTTCAATACACACTCTTATTTCCCTGAATCATGGTCCAAGCATAAAACAAGTAGGGGTGTTGTACATAATTTTTAGGGCCAACCGAGAAATGCGTCAGAACAAAATTTTTCTAGAGGCATTTCTTTGAATTGTTGACCATCGGGGAACAGGATTTTTACAAAAATTCAAATTTTTCGACAACTTTTTTTCACAAAATGACCCCATACATCTAATATAAAGAATGTAGCCCGCATCACCAGCTTTCCAATGACACCAAAATCATCGAAATTGGATTTAACCAGAAAGAGTTATGCTCAAAATACTAAAGTGTAAAAACACCTGTAACATTTCTGTAACGTCCAACATTCATATGGGCCGAAATTCGCCTTTTTAAAGGTTGCACACCATTTCGAATGCTCAAATATGTTTCTCTTGCGTTCAAATCTCATATACATACTCAGTTTGCCTAGTGCCGCGGGAGCCCCAAAAAGTTCGAACTTTCGAGACATCGCCTCTTAAAAAGACTATAAAATTCAAGATAAGTATGAAGAATTGACATCAAAGGTCAAAAAATTGAGCGATCCCTCCAAAAACTGCACATAGATGAGTAGCTCAGATGTCAAGCTACAACTTTTGTCAATATTGTTGACCACGAAAACGCTTGTATCAGAGTCAAAAGACCGATTTTTGTAATTTTTTAGTGAAAAAAAACAGTAAAATTTTAAATAGGTTGAAAGATTGCTCCCATAACAATTTAATTTTTGGAGGATATATGGCAAGTCAATATACCATAGAATAGCTCAGAGTTTCAGCTTTTCAGCAAGTGGTCAACCACCTCCCAAAACGCTTCCTACGCGGAGATATAGTATTTTTTTGTAAAGGGGACCCAAAAGTTCAACATAGATGACTTCAAGAGGCCCTATACTCCCCAAAAACAAACTTTTTTCGAAATTTATTTTGCGCATTGTGATCATCATGAAAAAATCCACCGAAATCAATCGCCGTTACAAGAAACCGTTCGAGTATTAAAAATATGAGGACCCTTTCCACTTCCAGAGACGTTATTTGTTCACGCAATTGTGAATTCACCACAAGAACAGATTCATGAGTTTCGGCATTTACACGATTTTGGCACTAAAAATTCGATTTTTTATTTTTATAAATCAAATTTTGTTGTTCATAAATTGATATTTGCATAAATTTGGGGATCTTACAGTCATCATTTTTGCCTTAAATTTGAGCTCAAAAATCGATTTTTAACCAAATTTTTAGGTCAAAAATCGATTTTTGACCAATAAACTCACCTCAATTTGTAAATTCATCAACATCTCATGCAGTTTTTTTTAAATTTCGCGAAATCGAAATCGGGGTCGAATTTTTGTCCATTTTTCAATAAAGATTACAATTTTTAGCAAAAAAACTTTTCAATTTTACTAATAATTATTCAAAAATTGAAAATTTTTGATAAATTGTTGATTTTGTGAAAAATCAAATTTGTTCTAAAATTTAGAAAACACGGGAATACTTCTTCAAATTTCCGGTATATTCTGTTATTTTAAGCTATTCTGAGCAACATTCAAAAAAATTTTTTGAATGTTGCTCAGAATCGCTTAAAATAACAGAATATATCGGAAATTTGAAGGAGTATTCCCGTGTTAAAGGGTACTCTTATGTTTTTTGTAAATAATGGAAGAAGATTCAAGTAAAGTCTGACGTATGTTGAATACACTTTTGTTAAAAATTTATAATCGGAAGACCTTATGCACTTAGAAATAAGGTAATTGACCAGGTATTTAGTACTCTTTACTAACTTTTTTATTTTTATATAGTTTCTCGTTAAAACAAACTTTTCGAGAAAACCGAGCTTTGGGTGTCATACAAATTTTGTAAGGATACTCATTTTTATAATGAATTTTATCAATTTCTAGAAAGATTCGTTCAAAATCTCTTTTACCAAAGTTGTAGAGCTTAATTTCTTCTACAATTTTCTTAAAGGTTACTTTAGATGAAAATAGTTAGAAAAACGAGAAAATCGCACGAAAAAGTAATAACCCTTAAAAAATTTTGTGACACGTTTTGTGACATAAAGCTCTGTTTTCTTAAAAAAGGTGTTTTAAATATTTTTAAACAGATTTGAATTAAAAAAATATTTTAATGGCAATATTTCTTCCACTATATTTATCATAAACTTTATTGTTGCTGGAATTTCGACTATCTAAAATTGTTAAGTTTAGTAATGAAAGTTGCACTCTTTATTAATACTATATTTTGTGTTGGATCTGCATATAACCAAGAGATCAGAGGTTTTTTGATTGAGTATATCTAAAAAATGTAATATAAGCTTTCTAATTAATCTACTATTAAAAGATATATGAATTATACATAAAAATTAACCTTCAAGAGCACATCAAATAACGTTCCTTGGTCAATATCTGTGTAACAGGATGCCACTACATCATTCACAACGATGTTTCCATCCTCAGTTTCAGGTGCATAAATTCCTTCATCGATGACATGCTCGATTTTTATAATTGGTTCAATTGAAACGGAATCTTTTAGCTTCAAATTAATGAATCTTAAAAAAATTTCCAACTAAATTAATTCTACCTGATCTACTACGAATAAACAATCTCCTAATTTCAGCTCTTCTGCAAAAATAGTATGTTGATTTATTATAATCAAATCGCCTTTAACTAAAAAGGTTATAACCATTAAAGAAAATCTTGAACATCCTCAAAAACCCTTTAAAATTTTGGATTTGTCTCGCTTATAAAACTTACGAAGACAATCCGCTTTGTATAGTATGTGTTTTCCGGTAACTTTCAGAGTTCTTGTATCATCAAAGTAGATTTTAATAAATGATACTTGAACTGATGGTATTTTATGTAACCAACCAATAACTTTAGAATACTTTAACTAAAAAATTAAATTTACAAATTCTTTTTGAAAAATCTCTAAAACTCAAGAAAAATGAAAAAAATTTTTGTGGATTCCCTTGAACCCCTTCTATGGCGAAATCAACGATTACAATATTATTTAGGTTGATCCAAAAGTTCGCGGACAAAGAATGTGAATTTGAGTCGGAAAACTTTTTTCTTAAAAACATATCGGGGTAATTTTATGCGGGGGAATTGATATCATGTATCCTCGAAGTTTGAAAATGATTTCATGTCCCTGATTCAGGAAAATAGTTGTGTATAATGAAACGAAAACCTAATAATCTTGATTTTTTTTACTTTTCAATTTCTTTTGCTTACAAACTCAATAAAATATCGTTTTTAGCTATGGAGAACATTTTCTGGTAGTTTTTTGAAGAATCCGACAATGTTTTGGAGAAGAATTTTTTTACTCTAAATGTTTAGAGCCGAAAATTTGTGCCTGGGAAAATAGCATTGTTGTAATATTGCAGCGGTGAACTCACGAAAGCCTAACAAACACCTATCTAGGTCGAACGGCCAAAGGCATTTTAGTCTTGATCTCACTAATCCACTAGCTGCCTTGTTCGATGATGTAGCTAATAAACAATACTTTTGAGTCCCAACATCACATAACAGTCCATTTGTATTGTTACAAATTGGTTTTTCAAAACATTCTCAGATTCTTCTAAAACTATCAGAAGATATTCTCTATAGTTAAAAACGATCACCATATAAAATTACTCCTATAGGAGTTATTTTTAAAAAGGAAATTTTCCGCACCAAATTCACGTACATTGTTCAGAACTTTTAGAACAACCCAATGCTTTAAAACGTCAAGGCTTACATTCGCTGACAAAATGTATTCACCAACCATTAGGTCTTGTAGATTCTTATATTCTCCTTGTGACGTCCATACTTTGGAATCACCGGAAAAACACGTATAACGCAACCTATCTAATAAATCTTCTAGACTAGGTTGTTCATCCGCTGCTGCTATCTCTTGCATGGGATAATATGGATTTGGGTTAAAATTTTGTGGGGATTGTTCTGCCACAAAATTGTCTTGTGCCGACTGAGGAAATTGTTCTGGAGCAAAATTGTCTTGTGCCGATTGAGGATTCATAGGAGCTTGAAACTGTGAATTTGGATTAGATTGTGAGCTTTGAGGTGGTTGATTTTGTAGTGGTTGATCTTGAGAGTTCTGCATGGGCGGTTGATTTTGTGGTGGTTGATTTTGGGAGTCCTGCATAGGCTGTTGTTGACTTTGTGGCGCGTTATTTTGAGCATCGGCGGCATTATTGTTGTCGTTTCCACCTCCGGCATTTCCATTTCCATTACCATTCGCATTATCGCCTCCGCCGCCAACTCCATCGTTTTCACCGCCTCCACCTCCGCCATCACCTTCACCACCATCACCTTCATCATCATCACCTTCATCATCATCACCTTCATCACCATCATCTTCATCACCATCATCTTCATCATCAGCATTAAAATCTATTGGCACTGGAGGAGTATCTGGATCGATAGGTGGTAGATTTGGTGAAGCAAATGCAGTAATTATACTATAAAATGGGATAATTACAACTTAAAATATGTTATTAAAATTACTAGCATTCTCTTCGAATTTTACACATGTGATTGTCAGAGAATTGAGCTTTGGCGACAAAATCGGAGGGTGCCACAAGTACTTCATAAGTTCGTCCAGGATAACTAGTTTCAAGATTCTTCTATCAAAAAGATAATTTTAACAAAATTTAAAATTGTCATGCAAAAATTGTTTTAATTTTAGGAAAGCTTCACTTTTAATAAGGTTATCAGGGGGTGCAAAAGTTCAGGGGCACTTTCCCCAAGCGATTTCTTGAAGAGGAAAAAGCTTTGGATATAATTTTTTTTCATAGTTGCTCCCTCGCTGTAGATTGGGTCCTGCTAAAAAAATTTTAAATCGCTCATGTTTTCGCTTCAAAAAATATTTGTTTCGAAAAAAGCCCAAAAATAGATGAAAAATGTTCATTTTCAAACATTTTTAAAAAATAGACAAATCAAATAATTTTTATAGTTTTGTTAAACATCATTGGAAGTATAGTGCACAAAAAAATTTCAGCCAAATCTCTTTTCTAAAGCGAGAAAAATGGTTTTGAAGCAAAAGCGTCCCCAAACTTTTGCCCCCTGATAAAAAGCAGTAAAATATTACTTGAATCATTTTAGATAACTGCTGAACCTCGCTTGTTGTCCCTTTTTCGCTTGTTTTTCCTTTTTCGGTTGTTGTTTCAGTTTGTCGTCTTTTTCTTGCTCGCATATGCACTTGATATGATTTAGTCATAATATCTTCAAGGTAATTACTACAACAAGTATATCCTAAAAATTGTATATTTTATTTAAAACACAGTGCATTTCATAAGTTTGGAACACCAAAAAATTGCTTTTTGAAAAAAATTTTAGGGGCATCAAATTGTCAAATGTCAAATCATACAGTCAATCACGAAAATTCGTGATTTAAATTCGGAAAAAAGGAAAAATACCATCACTGTTCGTAACACATTTTTTATGAGGTGGAGGGAGGGCATATTTTGATTCATCTTTTGGTCTTCGGCTTGCTGTGTTACATTGTACCGGTACATATCTTATTCGATTCGTAAATCTATCACATTGTTGAGCATAACAGGAATCTGCAAAAAAAGTTTTTTCTTTAAAATCTCGAATTGTTTACTTGGATCTTGTGCAAACGGCACTACTCCTTGAGCATCCCATGGAGTCATTGTATACTCATGACTCTAAATTTAACATACGCGAAAAATCTATTTTATGAAAGTATCAAAAAAAGATCGATCTAATTTCACGAAAAAGGCTGAAAACTGTGTGAAATCATTTTTAATTCTTTCATCATTTTCATTCTCCCTCCGAAATTTGTTACTTTCAAGCCATTTTTGGGTCCATATCAAAATGTTCCTCAATAAAATCTACCAAAATATCTCTCAAAACATTTTAGATTTATCCCCCCTCACAAATATCCTCAAAGACAGTTTTTCGAAAAGCCCATGTTTAAGACTTAAGAAGCCTAAGGCATAAGAATCTGTTTTCCGAGAAGTTCATTCCTAAATCTAATGCTTAAGAAACTTAAGCTTAAGAGATTCAAGCCTAAGAAACCTAGGCTTAAGAAACACAGACCTAAGAAACCTAAGCCTAAGTCCTAAGAAACTTATGCCTAAAGCCTAAGATACTTATTTTTGTATTTGTCCCTCCAAAATGGGGACATTTTGATACTGTGTACCAAAATCTCTCACAAAACGAGGGACATTTCGGAGGGGACATTTTGGTATTCATCCTCCATTTTTTACCTCTCCCCCAATTTTTTTACTAATCGCCTATTTATTCACTCAGACTTAGTGCTTTTAATAATATAAGATATACGTTTTCAGTTAAGTGATATTCAGTTGTCATCATACTGCTAATAGTCGTATTATACCCATCCGTACTATCGTTATAGTTAGGATAATACTCATCCGTACTATCACTATAGCTAGGATATTCGTACGAATCATCTACAGGATTACTAGCTTCTGTAGGATGTTCGATATACACGTCGTCGTAGACAAGTACAGATTTACGAGTTTCTGCAGTGAATAGAAATATGAAGAAAAGGATGAGTAACAAATAATGGACCATGAAGGAAACATATACTAATATCTTAGGCAAAATCGCTACCTATTGTCGAAACCGTTCTAATCGAAACAAAGTTTGATTTAAGAATTTTCGATCCTTATCTCTTCTTCTTTCGCCAATTTTAAGATCGAATCGAATTAAAAAGCGTGGGAGATTTTATAGGCAAGTAGTTAAAAGTGCAAGAGGTTGGATTATTTTTCGGTCAGATGTTTTTTCTTTCATTAATCCGCTTTTTCGGTAATTCGTAGAGGAATGTTTGAAACATGCAAAGATCACCCCTGGGGAAAAAACTTAAGGGCATCCAAATTGTCAAATCATACAGTCAACCACGAATTCTAGCAAAAAAACCAATCACCCAGTTTTAAGATCGAATCGCATTAAAACGCGAGAGATCTTATAGTCAATTGATTAAAAGTGCTCAAGAGGTTGGATCGTTTTTTGCTGCCAGAAGAAAGTTTCTTCCTTCATTAAGTACGTGATTTAATCCTTACAGAAGTATATTTTCCAGATTTTGGAAAGAATGTTACACTGGAGGAAAAAAAGATGGATACTTTTGTTTTATTCTAAGGCTATAATTTTTCTAATATTGCCAAAAATTTCATTTTGTTGCATGACAACTCCAGCGCGTACAGCAATCGTGGTTAGACGTACAACAACATCCACACGTAATCATTTGCTTTCTTGCGAAAACAAATCCTCTTTTCGCGGAAAAAATTCTCTTTTTGGGGAAATTTTTTTATATTTGATATCTCCAAAATTATATAAGGAAGGGGATTTTTTCGCAAGAAAAATGATTCAGCATCTACACCAACATCTTCTATTACAACTACAACTTCACCAACACCCTCTACTACAACTTCTACAACCACTACAACTTCTACAACCTCTACAACTTCTACAACCTCTACAACCACTACAACCACTACAACAACGACTACAAGTAAAATAACAGCTTTTACACTAAGACAACTTCAATATATAAGAATTATTTTTAACTGACTAGAAAATTTTTTTAAATTTTATGCATTTCTGTGCAAAAATTAACAAGAAAAACCATCAGAGAGTTGTGGGCAAAAATGAATTGAAAGTGTTAAAAAGTTTATTTTTTAGCATGTTTACCATGTGTGGTTCCTGCTGGACAAGTTACTTTGTTCCTTGATGGAACTCTTGCTTCTGTGACTAGTGGTACTCCTTTCCAAAATCCGGGTACACAAGGTAATTACTTGAACACCAGGAGGACTGACTACTACAAAATGATATATCATCGTTTTTGCTGAACACTTTGGGCAAAAATAAAAATAGATTTTTCATTTTTTTTAATGGAACTTTAGAGCTTTGAAGTTAAAGAATCGTAAATTTTCTTTTAACATCTCTGTATCATCTTAGGAAAGATTTTATGACTTGGTAAGAGTGCCATTGGAAAGCTGGTCAACTGCGCTACAACAGGGTGTAACAAAATAAACGGACCACTTCGGAATATGCGAATTTTTCTCAAAACAAGAAACAAACAAAACAAAATAACAGGAACTATTCAAAATGCCCTCCTTGGACGTTTTCAGGCGTGCGCGCTGTCTTCTTCCGACCGCGACCTTCACGATCTTCTACGGTTCCGCGCTGTATCGTTCGATGCACTGTTGTCTTAGGAATGCGCAAAGCTTCAGCGATTATCCGCTCTGAGTCGCCAAACGAGCGCATTCGCAAAATTGCCGGACGTAATTCTTTCATCTTTTATGTTAAAAGAAGCTAAAAATTTTAAAAAATAAATTGTTTTGAAAAAAATTTGCATATTCCGAAGTGGTCAGTTTATTTTGTTACATCTTGTATATTGACTTCAAGAAAGTTTTCGTTCCAATAAATATTTTAATATGAGTCTTTGTCATATTTTGCCATACTTGGGCAAGGGGTAGGTTGACCCACCCCCATGTCGCTGCTGGGGGATCAAATTTCGGCAAACGTGTCGCTTTTGGTAAAAATATACAGCAAAAAACCAAAGGGTTTGTGATGAATTTTTCGATTTTTGACGAATTTTGGAATTTTTGACGAATTTTTCAATTTTTACGAATTTTTTCGATTTTTTCAATTTTTTTCCAATTTTTTCAATTTCAATTTTTGAAATCACATTATTTCAATTGAATACCCTGTACTTTAAATTTAGCTAGCTGCAATGCTGATACCGCGATAGCTGTATATTATAATCCCGTAATAAATATAAATAGTATAACTCCTGCAAACATCTTTACTATTCAAGTAATTTCGGTAGCTATTTTGACCGGAGCTGGCTTTATAAATACATGTAGTACACAACAACCTGTTTTTATTACTAATCTTGGGTTTTGCTATGCAGGTGGTGCTGGAGTTCAAAATGCTTATTTAATACCAACTTGTTTCTTTGGTAATTTTAAAACATTTAGACCGACCGATTTTCCAGGGGAGATGGTATTTTTCGGAAATTGTCAAAACTTTTAAAACATAATTATTTTCAGGTCCATGTACGACGTATGTTATTACTTGCCAGTTTTTTCCTTGTACGGGGACTTCTCCTACTGCTGGTCCAGGTGCTCCGGCTGTTCCTTCATTCAACCCTGCGCTACCACTTTCAAATTCACTTGTTATGGAAGTCGTAGCGGTGGGATGTAATGGTTGTGCATCTCTAATAGCTGCACTGGCCAGTTTTAATGCACTTTATTGCCCGATTACTACTACAGGTTGATAATCGTATCAAACTTATGACAGCCAGATCTACTTATTTTTGTTGCTAAATTGGTACCGGGGTGGGTGATCGTTGTAAGATTGAATTATTTGTCAAATATTCATTCGTTTATTTTTTTGTTCCTTATTTTATTTTAATAAATTTTTGACCATAGACATTCCTCAATAGAGATGAAGGAATTTAAACAAAACATGAATCCCGAACAAAATGACGAAAATTCTGATTCATGTTTTCGTTTCAATAACCCAAAACAATGTTCAAATTGGATCATTTTGGTGTCATTTTGTTCGCCTCATGTAGCTATAAAGAATTGCTACAATGTTCATGTTATGAAAATTGAAAAAATCGATGCAAAAATCGATTTTTCCGCAAAAAGTTCAAAAAAGTTTGTGTATTACAACGAAGAGCTTGTAACAAATTCAAACTTTCAAACGCAATTATCTCGAAAACTACAACGATTCAGAACATGCCGTAAAAACANTTCAAAAAAGTTTGTGTATTACAACGAAGAGCTTGTAACAAATTCAAACGCAATTATCTCGAAAACTACAACGATTCCGAACATGCCGTAAAAACAAAAAATGCTCCATTTTTCATGATCTTTCCGAATATATCATTTTTCATATGATTGTAAATTACTGGACTGGTCCTTTAAGACAATTCCTTTTAAACAAATTTTTTAAAGTTCGTAATAAATATAAAATTTTGTAGGAAACCCATGAAAAGTGTGAAAATTTCGTAACCAAATGAAATTTTAAAGAAAAAAATGACAATTTAAAAAAATATAGTGTTTTTTCGAATTTTTATATTTTTCCTAACATTTAGTTTTGAAGGTTTTGGAACAACAACCTTTATTTTCTTTTATTTTTTAAAGTTAAAAGCCTTTAAAATCCTTTATTTTTGTGAAAAAAGGCCTTTAAAACACGGAGGGCATCTGTGAAGCCTAAATCCTCCCCCCTCTCAACCCTCCCTCAAATTGGGAAGGCATAACTAGCAACTATCACGATTTTCAAAATCAACCATCAGCTCGCGAAAATTTGTGAAAAAATAGGAAAAATTTCGAAAAAATGGTGAAAAATGTATTTTTATCGATTTTTTAAACATTTTTATTCAATTTTCTCGAAAAATATTAATTTTTGGAAATCGAATTTTTGGAAAAAATCGAAATTTTACTGTAAAAATTCAATTCACCATAAAAGATCCAACTAAAAGCTGATATTTTACTTGTAGCTGATAATAGTCGTTGTTGTAGTGGTTGTAGTAGTGTATCTGTTGTAGTTTTAACGGCGCCGGATTGTTTGGGGACGAACTTTTGGGGATGTGACATTTGGGGACGTGACATTTGGGGACGGACTTTTGGGGATGTGATATTTGAGGATGTGACATTTGGGGACGAAATAGGTTTTTTTTAAATGCTTTAACGGTACAATGAACGCTCGTTAAAGGGGGGTAACTAGGGGTAAGTTTATGCAAGGAATCGATTGCGCGCATCAAAAAATTCTGAAAATTTTTCCGGGGGTCAAAAAATGTACCTTTAAAGCATTTTAAAAAAACTAAATTTCGTCCCCAAATGTCACATCCTCAAATGTCACATCCCCAAAAGTCCGTCCCCAAATGTCACATCCCCAAAAGTCCGTCCCCAAACAATCCGGCGCCGTTTTAACAACGATCACAGGGTGTCTCACAAAAAACCGGACACTTTTTTATTTCGCGTTTTCTCGACTTTCCAACAAGATTTTTTGATGATCTTTTTTTCTGCATATAGCTCGTTTCCTCTATTTCTTTTCCGGATATTTTTAGCAAAAAAATTTCGAATTTTACATACTTGAAATTTGCGATTTTTTGTCGAAAATCTTTCATGCTGCCTTAAAAACGTAGCTTTTTAAGAAATTTATCGGTAACCTTGGTCAAAAAATCGCAAATTTCAAGTATGTAAAATTCGAAATTTTTTACTAAAAACATCCGGAAAAGAAACTGGAGGAGACGAGCTATATGCAGGAAAAAAGATCATCGAGAAATCTTTTCGGGAAGCCGAGAAAATGCGAAATAAAAAAGTGTCCGGTTTTGTGTGAGACACTCTGTACTTTATGCACTAGAGTTGTCATACAACAAAACGAAATTTTTGACAATAATATAAAAATTATAGCTATATAATAAACACACGTCATGGGAGGATAGAAAAATCCGAAAATTTGTGAAGTAGTCTGTTTGTTAGCAACCTTCTTGGCATAGCCAACTTTGACACGACGCATTTGACACGATTTTCGTTTCAATAAACAAACATTCTTACAAATCAGGCAATTAAACATGTTTTAATTTGCCTGATTTGCAAGAATTTTTGTATATTGAAACAAAAATCGTGTCAAATGCGTCGTGTCAAATACATCGTGTCAAAGTTGGCTATACCATCTTCTTTTTTACAGCGTCCAAAAAATCAAGGTAAAATGAAATTTTAAAAGTTTTTCTAGAAAAAAATCGTTCTTTAATTTAAGGAAGTTATTTTTTGTTTAAAATTTTAATTTTAGCATTTCTATTCTGTACCGAAGGTGCGAAGTTTTTTGTCTTTCGAAAAAAATCGCGTGAAATTTCATCCCTTAATTACATCCCTCGTTATAATAAAAAATAAAAGTATCCGTCTTTTTGTCTCCCGTATAACATCCTTTCCAAAATCTCAAATCTGGAAAATCTACGGTTGTAAGGATGCTTTAATGAAAGAAGAAATACATGAAAGAAAAAAATGATCCAACTACTCGGCACTTTTAATCAATTGACCATAAAATCTTTTGCGTTTTAATTCAATTCGATCTTAAAATTAGGTAATAGAAGGTTTTCGGGAGAAAAAGTGATGAAGTTGATAAATTCTTAAATCAACCTTTGTTCAATTACACAAAAAATTAAAAAATACCGCATTTTATGCTATTTTAGAGGCATTTTATACTAAAAATGATCTCGCGAAATCTAATTTTTTAAAGCTTAGATTAAACTAGGTACAATTTTAAGGCTTAATCTAAAAAATATTTTTCTTTGTATGATATAGAATTGTTCATGTGAGGCCTAAAAACTGACATCTTTAAATTTTTTTCTTAAAGGGGGTAAGAATCAGGGACTAATCTCCGAAAAAAAATTTTTTGCCAAAACAGCCTATATAGGGATAAAATCATGCGAAAAGCGCATTCCCGAAGCGTGAAAATGCTTCCTTGATTCTGATTCAGGGAAGGTGGTGGGTGTATTGAAGCGAAAATCAAACATTTTCGGATTTTTATGAGGAAACCGTCGATTCTTAAGTTTTTCTAAGAGGGGAATAGTTTGCGCGCACTCCCGAACCGTGAAAACGCTTCCTTGACCCTGATTCATGAAAGGGATTGGTGTTTTAAAGCGAAAATAAATTTTTTTGCTTTAAAAACATCAATTTTTGCGAAAATCAGGTTTTTTCTCTGAATCAGGGTCAAGAAAGCGTTTTCACAATTCGGAAATGCACGCAATCGATTCTCCGTATAAAATTACCCCAAGACAGCCGGTTTTTCGGCTAAAAGTCGAATAATTTACACTTTCGCTTCAATACACCCACTACCTTCCCTGAATCAGGGTCAAGGAAGCGTTTTCAAAATTCGGGAATGCGCGCAATCGATTTCCCGTATAAAATTATCCCAAGACACCCGGTTTTCCGGCTAAAATTCGAATAATTTACATTTTCGCTTCAATACACCCACCACCTTCCCTGAATCAGGATCAGGAAAGCGTTTTTACACTTCGAGAATGCGCGCAATCGATTCCTCACATAAAATTACGTCTAGGCAAAAATTTTTATTCGTTTTTGGACACTGCAAAGGGAATTGGTTCCTAGCGGGATCGAACCTGCGGGCCCAAGTTGTCTAACTTGCCAGGTCGGGTGAAATCGCTCATAACTAGGGTCGGGAAGTTTTGTATAGTACAGTGATAATCCGATACCACGCCCCATACTATACCACGCCCCCTCCCCGAAAGTCCGATACCACGCCCCACAAAATGGAAATTTTTTGGGGGGGGGGGCGTGGTAATGGAATTTTGAGATTTCCTATGCTTTTTCATCGATTGGTTAAATGAATATAAAAAAATTGTATTTTAAACGATAATTTTTGTGCTAATTTAAGGGGGGATAAGGTATGCCGTTAGCTGAAAAATTTTTTCGTCAAAATTCTTTCAAATTTGTGTTATTCCGCCCAAGAACGGTTGTATGTAAATTTTCGTCGATTTTGAAAAAAAATTGTTCCAAAAAATTTTGCCTTGGGGTGCCAAGCTCACAGAGAACTGCATCTTATTATTAGCAATGTTATATTTCCCAAGTGGACATTTCCCAAGCGGACATTTTCCAAGTGAAGTAAAACTGTTTCTAGGTCAGAAAAACACTTTCTGATCATTTTTGGAGTAAGTTTTGAAAGTTCGATTTCCGACCCATGGTGGCCGGATGGCCTGGCGGGTCAATTGGGGGTCGAAAATCGAACTTTCAAAACTTACTCCAAAAATGATCAGAAAGTGTTTTTCTGACCTAGAAACAGTTTTTAAGTCGATTTAAAGCCTATTCGAGCAAAATAAAATTGAATTGGGACCCCCGAAAGTTCGATTTTTCCCAAAAAATCGATATTTTCCCAGAATCAGAGTCAAAGCATTTTCACGCTTCGGGAATGCGCGCAATCGATTTTTCGCATGATTTTACCCCTATATAGGTCAAAAATTGAGAAAAAAAATTTTTCGGAGAATGACCCCCAAATGGCTCCCCCTTTAATAATTTATTTTTTTCTTCAGCGAAATATTCTGCATTGGACTCTTATTGGACGCTTTTTGATTTTGCGCTTGTTTCCATTAGCTTTACTCATTATAGAAAGCTAAAAAGATTTGTGCCAATGGTAAGATGTGAAAAAGTTGCGAAACGATGTGAAGAAATTGAGAAAAGATGTGAAAATTTAATACAAGTTGTAAAAAATAGATCTTTTTACGCTATTTTTTACATTTTTTAAAGCAATATGTGAAAAAATTGGACATTCATTACAGGAACAAAATTTTGGAAAAATGGACGCTTTTTGAGCTCTGGTTTGATACAACTAACAATTTTAAAAAAAACTAAAACTTTCAAAAAAATTTTCAGTTAACGGTATACCTTATTATTATCCTCCCTTAAATTAGCACAAAAAAATTTCGTTTAAAATACAATTTTTTATATTCATTTAATCAATCGATGAAAAAGCCCCCTCAAAAGTCCGTTACCACGCCCCTCGATCCTTTATCACGCCCCCTCCCCGAAAATCCGATAACACGCCCCACAAAATGGAGGGGCGTGGTATCGGATTTCCACTGTATCTCTTTTTGAAACAGGCTATACCTATAAACTACAGTCCTAATATACTAACTACTCGGCCATGGGACTCTATAGCAAAAGTGACATTATGTACTTCGTTTTACTTGTCTCAATGAGCTGAATCGAATGGCGTAAACCGTGTTTAAAAATTCTCTTTTGCGCAACTTTTCTTAAAGTTTGCCCCGCCGTGATACAGGAATCGTTTTTATTTATAGATTTTAATTTGATAAGATTTTCCAATAAGCAATTATTTATTTATTCATTTTCCATAGCTAACCATAGCACTCTTTTTGCATACAAAGTTTCTAATACCATTGCAATCATAATCGTTCCAATGTAGGCGATCGTATCCATTCACATTGTTTATAAGAGCGCATGAACCGTCACCAGATGGCTCTTTATATGCCCAATCTGTATAGCCAACTGGGGTGTTATCGATCCATTCCCAGGAACCTTCGAGCTTATTTAAACCTATCCAAGTATCGCCATCAAGATTTGGGATTATATCTAAAAGAGAAAAGCAATAATGTCCAAATATTGGTTTCTTCTTCAGTCGGTTTGACGGAACTGTTGCCTATCTTAACTTTCTTTTAGAGTGAGTGGTTGGGGTTGAGGGTGGAAATTGCTAATACCCAGGGCCGAATCCAGGATTTGGTATTGGGGGGGGCTTGAACGTGAAAAAATGCATTTTTCTTAAGAAATTTTTTTTTAAATGGCCATTTTTTCAAAAATTTGGCCGTTTTGGGGGGCTTGAGCCTGCTTAGACCCTCCCCCCTGAATACGGCCCTGCTAATACCTATTATAAAACCATTTTCGGCTGCATTGTGAATCGAGGCTAGTTGACCCCCTACTTGCATGCAATAAAGCCGAGCTGTTTGCCAATTACCGGCGTTGCTAATCTGAAAAAATCTTATATTTTACAAAAATCTTAAAATTAACATTATAACATTGGTTCGTATATTCAAAGTAATGCCATCCACTCTCACATGAATATGTTGGATGAGGTGGTACTGTTGGCGCAGTACATGGCGCCGATGTTAAAGCTAAAATAAAAGTCCATAAATCCAATTTATAGAGTGGCTAAAAAATAAAAATTTTGCGATTTTTCGATCAAATTTTCGGCAAAAAAAGTTTTCCGCCCTTATAAGACCTCAAAATAGTGAAAAAATCGCTTTTTTTAGCTGATTCAGGGTCAATGAAGAATTTTTAAGATTTTTTCAATGCGCCCAATCAATCGATTACTCGCATTGGAAAACCCCATAGGGTAATTTTCGGAAAAATTTTCAAAAAACTTTTTTGGCGACAATTTGATCAAAAAATAGCAAACTTTCCGTTTTTTGGGGCGCACCATGTATTTTATAAGGTGGCACAAAACCTGGATGTTTGCAATTTTTCGAGTAAACTATCGCCAAAAATTTTTTTCATTTTTCCCAAAATAATCCCATAGGGGGTTTTCTATATGAGAAATCGTTTTCGCGTATTACCGATCCTAGAAAACGCTTATCTGACGCTGAATCGTTCCAAAAACCTCAAAAATTAGGTTTTTTGAGCTGATTCTGGAACAGGGAAGCGTTTTTTTTCAGGGTCCAGCGATGCACGCAATTGATTTTTTGCAAAGAAGACATATATATTCACGGAGGGGGAAAGTGTGGAAAAAAATGGCGACAGAACAAATAATAAAAGTTTTCGTTTCAATAACACGAAAAAGTATGATTGTGACAAAAATTGATTTTCTCGGCAAGGACATTAGCAATTTGAATAATTCTTTTTTTAAGCATTATCTACGAATCAAGAGCTACAATTTTATGCAAAAATTTAGCCGTCGAGCATGCGTCGTTTATTTTAAAAACATGTTTGAATTTTTGAACCATTCGAAATTCTCAAAAGGGTGTGTAGCTCGAAGTCTTTGTCCGATTTCCATGATCGACTCCTCAAACGATTCCTTTCGATGAGGGCAACAATTCTACAATCCGCTTTTTTTGTAAATCAATCAAAAACTTAGAAATTTTCCCAAAAAACATGCTTTTTTGATAGTTTTTCGTAAAAAATTATAAGTTTTTGATTGAATTACAAAAAAAGCGGATTGTAGAATTGTTGCACTCATCGAGTGGAATCGTTTGAGGGGTCGATCATGAAAATCGGACAAAGACTTCGAGCTACACACTCTTTTGAAGAGCTGCTCTATATACCATGAATGAATTCATCCTGAAAGTTGTTTACTTTGTTTGTTATCATAGCATTTATTCGCTATAATACCTTTTGAGATCAAAATTGAAGTTTTTAATCAATTTTCTTAAAATTCTTAATAAAAACGATAAAATACAACAAAAAACATAAAAATTTACACTCTACTTCCATTTTTACATTTGTCGCCACTTTTGGCCATACTTTCCCCCACCGTGATATTGTTATTTTGGAAAAAATTAGAGATAATATTTGCAACAAAAAAATCGCAAAAATCCGGTTTTTGGGTATAAATTAAAAATAACCCTGATCAGATGTCGATGGAACTTCGCATATAAAAGGGAGAGTCAACGAGCAAGATTGTGCTGACCATGTCCCTGCAGGAAGGTTTAAAGTTAAACAATCATTTCCACTAACAGATGATGGTTGTCCTTTATTCCAATTCGTATATGAAAATGGTCTATTATCCATCCATGTCCAATTTCCAGGGACTATAATACGATTTCCGCCAGTCCAAATATTGGGACTAGTGGGAAAAAGCTCAGCAAGATTGCCTACAGAAAAGTTGCATAAACATCTTGAATTTATGGAAAATTTTTTAATTACTTGCTAGAAACAAATTTTCATAAGCACTGTTAATAGAAGTTAGATTTCCATTATGTGAAAGACATATACTTTGTGCTTCCAAGAATGAAGTAGGACTACCTACGACCTTATAACAGTTTGTAGAGGTTGAACCTCGTAAGCTTCCAGCTGGACAATCGGCAAGACATCCCAATAATAAAGTTAGGAAAACAAAAAAATAATCAAACAGACTCATTTTGTGGCTATTGAGTAAGTGATTTCAACGTTATCTAACATTTTTTGACGTAGCTTATCACTAAATTACATGGAGTTACTCCCAAAAGATTAGCTGCACAAATACTCCCAAACAATTAGCTGTATTTTGAGACAAAATGTAAAAATTATAAAATTGATTAAAAAATATTTTTTGTTTTAATCAAAATTATACTTCCCTAAATTTTTCTTCAAGAACTAGTTTTCGCCCCAACTTTGTTTAGAAATTGTTTTTGATAATAAAATTTGGCTAGAACCAGTGTGATCGCGGTTACAACGGTTACGGTTATAAGCGGTTACGGTTAACCGTCATGATTTTTAAGTTTTTTTATTCTTATTTCAACGCTGGCATAAACTTGGGAGTGTGGCGATTAAAAATATGCAAAATAATTTTTTACGGCGGTTATAATGGTTCGGTTAACCGCTTGGAAAAATTGAACGGTTACTAACGGTTACGGTTAACCGTTTCGGTTACAAACGGCTATAGGCGGTTATAAGCGGTTACAAACGGTTATAGGCTGTTATAATTGTACATCAAACGCCTATAACTGTCTATAACCGCTTATAACCGCCTATAACCGTTTGTAACCGACGGTTACGGTTATCAACGGTTACGGTTCGGTTAACCGAACCGTTAGTAACCGTTCAATTTTTCCAAGTGGTTAACCGAACCATTTATAACTGTCAAAAAAATTTTAAATGGTTTTTTGATACTTACATTGTTAATATCATACATAGGTCGACGAAAAATTGTTTAAAATTAAATTTTAAGAGATAATCGTAACCGTTTGTAACCGACGGTTACGGTTATAAATGGTTAACCGCGATCACACTGGCTAGAACTGAAAAAAATCCCATCAAAAATGCCTTTTTCTATGCAAAATTATAAGAAAAAAGTATAAAAGCGGATATAGCCAAAATGACCGATTTTTAGAAAAATCGCTAACTTTTTTATTTTTTGAAAAAATAAACCAACAATGTGTCCAGAATGGGAAAATAAAAATATGATTTTCGAAATCAAAGTATTCTAAAAAAACCGGACGACCTAGACGAATCTTTTCTCCATCTGAAATAAACACAAGGCATAAAAAATTCTGATGTACATCAGAATAGTTTGCTTGAACATCGATGTTGAAGCAACTGTTCATCACAAAATTCAAAATCAATTAAAACAGATTTTATTGACCACCACAAAATAGTATTATTACATCATTACAACCTTTTATACTAACTTTTACAAAGATGTTAAACAAGAGCCAAAAAAGCAGCACTGTAAGCAAATCCAAGGAAAAAGATAGCAAACTTCGATTCGGGGATTCTTAAAGGTAGTGTGCAAGCAATTAAAATTTAAATTCCCGCCAGAGCAGGAATTTTCGTTTTAATGCACAACTTTTGAGTTTCAAACTGAAAC
>OZJO01020565.1:0-22634 GCA_900406225.1 Acrobeloides nanus
GTTCATCATATTGAAATACATCGGCCAGATAGGAATTTTGGCCGAAAAAAATTATCTAAGATTTTTTAGACAGGTTAAAAAAAAATTCAAAAAATCAATGTAAAATCAGATTTTTGAGTTTCTGAGCCAGCAAAATATTTTTCGTCTTACGAGATTTGGCTCGGGACCAAGTAAAAAAACAAAGTAGGGTATTGAAGATAATTTTTAGGGCCAAACGGAGATGCGGGTGGGAACAAAGTTTTTTTCTAGAGGCACTTCTTTGAATTTGCTATTCGGGGAGGGGGGGGGGGGGACGTTCGGAAGCTCCGCTAAANGCTCAAAAATCGAAGTTTCTCAGATTTTTTTGAAACCACGCTAGAAATGTTCATCATATTGAAATACATCGGCCAGATAGGAATTTTGGCCGAAAAAAATTATCTAAGATTTTTTAGACAGGTTAAAAAAAAATTCAAAAAATCAATGTAAAATCAGATTTTTGAGTTTCTGAGCCAGCAAAATATTTTTCGTCTTACGAGATTTGGCTCGGGACCAAGTAAAAAAACAAAGTAGGGTATTGAAGATAATTTTTAGGGCCAAACGGAGATGCGGGTGGGAACAAAGTTTTTTTCTAGAGGCACTTCTTTGAATTTGCTATTCGGGGAGGGGGGGGGGGGGACGTTCGGAAGCTCCGCTAAAGATTGACGGTCGAGAGCGCCGCTTGGGAGCGTTTCCGGCATTCCGGAACGCCGTAGGCGCTCGGTGTCCAGTTTATTTTTAAAATAAATTTTTATTTAATAAAAAACCATATTTACAATACAGCTTGCATATGTTTAATGGAGCAAAAAAATTAAAATTTAAAAAATCTAAAAATTTACTAGAAGATAATAGAAACAAGTGCGGACATAAAATCCGAGATCGAAAAGAGAACCAATAAAAACTAGCACTAAAATCTTATTCATATCTCTTTTTTAAGTGCTAGTTTTGACAAAATGGGATATGAAAAAAAGTATTTATTATAATTTTTAACAATTGGAAATTATGAAAGCAAAAAAGAAGATAGATCGAGCTACCTGAGAAAATTCATAAGAAATAGAAAAATAAAGAATATTTGAAAAATTCAGTAGAAAAGTGAAAAAGTGAAAAAAAAACATTTTTTTCGACACTAGGAATCAAATTTTTGTAAAGTTAAACAAAATTATTCAAACTTTTTGTAGAAATTGACCCTTATCGAAAATTTACGGAGCAACATATGGTGGAGGCAAACGCTGATTCGGAGCAGCAGGAACCATAGATGACCTCTGGGGAGTAGCCGAGCTGGCTCGACCCATCAAAGGAGTGGAAGAGGGTGGCTTATAAAGAGGATTCTCATGAACCGTAGAAACTTGTAGCGGCGGGCGCTCTTCTTTGACCAACATAGGGGTTGCGACAGTAGAGAGCTCTTCATCTTCTCGGGGGACTTCTTCGGGGAAGACTACTGGTGTGCCTAAAATTTTTATTTTTAAATTTAGGATAAAGTTGTTCTTCACGCCTCCAGGGTCATACTTTTAATTTTCTACTTTTTGATTTTTTTCAATTTTTGAATTTAGGGAGAAGTTGACCCCTCCTCTCTCAGGGTCATAAAAACTTTACTTTTCCAATTGTTGAATTTTAAGAAGAAGTTGTTGATCCTCCCCCCACCTCAGGTTCATAAACTTTTTTTGTATTTTCTACTTTTTTGAACCTTCATGGAGGCTAATATAGGGTTACTCAATTTTTCCTATTTTACCTTTTGTAACATATTCGTTGGTCTTCTTTTTCGGACTCTTCCTTCGGAAAAAGCAGCACAATAGGATCAATATCGCCAAAACCACCAACAAAATAATGAATAAAATAATGGGTAGCAATAGCGCCGAAACCATCGACTCTTTATTTGTGGACGATTCAATAAAGGACACAGATGTAGCCCGACCTTTCTTAGGCTCTGGCGTGGTTTTAATTTCACTTAACTTCGGAAGACAAGATCCGAAATATTCGAGATTGACCTAAAAAGCGAAGTTATTATTAATATAATGGGATAACAAGGATAAAATCAAGTTTTTAATTGGAAATTGATCAATAAATCATTAGAGACCGTGAGATTTTATAGCTCAGAGGAAGTTCGCGCGTTATTAGCTAAAAAAGAATCTAAATCGAAATAAAGACTTGTACAAAAAAGAGTTGAAAATTTTATGAATTATTTCCTCGAAGTCTAATTTACAAAGTCTAAAAAATATCTTAAAATATAAAATTTTTTTGAAATTCATCTTCGTACGATCGTAAAATTACGAAAAAGTACGATGAAATTCGTCACAAGTACGTTCGTACGATGGCATCATACGATAAAAGTACGATAAATTCGTGTCAATATACAAACCATTTCAAACGATTTAGAGACGAAAACGATCAATTCGAGACGACGTCTCGAACTCTTTTGAAATGGTTTGCATATTGATACGAAAACTAGATTTTTTAAAAATGTGTCAAAAAAACAATAACGTATGATAAAAGTACAACGGCTCATCGTACGAATTTCGGCCATCGTACGAAATTTCATCGTACTCGTACTATAGCTTGTGACCATTTCGTCCGTTGTACGATTGTATTTTACACTCGTACGATAGCTTGCGTTAGCTTGTGCTTTTGCTTGTGGTTAGTACGATAGCTTGTGGCGACCCTAAGCCTATACCTAAGCCTTGATCTGTCTTATGACTTCGATATATAAAATTTAATAGAAACTTTTAATTAGTTCAATATTTTTAAACGCTTATACCTGTACGTGTATCAATAGACTTATTCAAAAATTAAATTTTTACTTAAAAACAAAAAAAAGTAAAAGTTGTAGTAAAAATTTATGCCGTGCTGAAAAGACGAGTTCTCATCTCAAAACAAACATTGAAAACATCTGTAAGGCGACTGAAATGTCACTTCGAATTGTGGTTAAAAGTAAATAAAACTTAGTGGGACAAAGGAAGGAGAACAAGTTCTAACACTTCCTTTAAAAAAAGGACTGGTTTTTGTTTTGATTTATGATATGATCCGATGTAATCTTGATGAGATTAGGATAAAATATGTTGTCCGAATTTAATCGATGGTCAGAAGATTATAGGTGTCAAATTTGTGTAATTTTTTTACCGGGGATGGGTAGGGAACAAAATTTAAAATTTACCTGTCTCACATGGAATTGAGCACCCATTTGCCTCACAAAACTCAATTTCACATGTTGATGCTTCTTGTGCACCATTTGATTATATGTTGCATTAATTGGCTTATCTTGACAAACTTTTCGGGTTAATGTTGCGTTTGACCATGTTAGCTGAGTTTGAGTAGCCCCATATTGGATAACATTGTTGATTCGGATACTGTTCGAATCAACATTGAGTGCAGTGCTCAAAGTTTCAACAAATTTGCCCAAAACACCGGAAATTTCGTTGAATCGTTTGAGGTTCTTGTCCAAAATGATGGTAAACTGGTGATTTGGTTCAAGAGAGTCCTCGATAATCACACTGAATGGAGCGGAGGCTGCCTAAAAAGGAGATTTAAACTCTGTTTTAGATATATATATAAATTTATAACTTATCAAAAGTTGATTGGTAAAATGTACAAAATAACCAGCTGAAAATTAAGAGGCTAAGGCTTAGGCTTATGCTTGTGCTTGTGCTTAGACTTATGCTTAGGCTTATGCTTAGGCTTATAATTAGACTTAAGCTGGAGCTTAGACTGGCTATGGCTTATTTTTAGGCTTAGGTTTAATCTTCTCTAAAGCTTAGGCTTTGTAGGTTTCCCTTAGGCTTAAGCTTAGTCTTAAAGGACCAGTCCAGTAATTTACAACCATATGAAAAAATGATATATTCGTAAAGATCATGGAAAAATGGAGCATTTTTTGTTTTTACGACACCCTCTGAATCGTTGTAGTTTTCGAGATAATTGCGTTTGAAATATTTGAATTTGTGCGCAAGCTCTTCATTGTAATACATAAACAAAAAAGTTTGTGTATTACAACGAAGAGCTTGTAATAAATTCAAACGCAATTATCTCGAAAACTATAACGATTCAGAACATGCCGTAAAAACAAAAAATGCTCCATTTTTCATGATCTTTCCGAATATACCATTTTTTCATATGGTTGTAAATTACAGGACTGGTCCTTTAAACTTCAAGGAATGCCAATTAATTTATTCTCTCCTAATTTCCCAAAATTTAGCTCCACCATTGCATCCTCGTTAAGTGTTTAAATTTTTTAGCGAAAGTGGCATGCAAAATTTTCCATTCTTTCTATCTCATTTCTCAAAAAATTCACTTTTTGTCTCTAAAACAAAACAAAGACTGTTTCTATTCTTTGTTGCTCATTTTTCTATCTCTTAAAACAGATGTTTCAAAAATGACACTTCTTATAAAAACGCACTAAAGCGGAATCAATTTCACCAATCCGAGAATGGCAGATGCGCTGCGAACAAAAAGCCGAAAATCCACTTCCTAAGATGAGATGCCATAAAATTTGAGATATGGGAAATCATGATTTTTATCGTATTTTAAAAACATTTTACCTGGTTAGCTTTATCTCTGGCTTCAAGACGGAAAGAAAATGTGCCAGTTTCTAGAGAAACACCTTTGAGGGTACTAGAAGTTGAATTTGCAACAAGGAAAGTGTTGGAATTGTTATCCAATGGGTAAACAGAAAGTTTCAAGTTTCGAGTGCCACCATCTTCTGGGTCAGCAAAAGTGTTGGAAGGGATGTAAATTTTGCATAGCATGCCCCTGAAATTTCAATGTTAAAAGTTGGTAGTATATAATTTTTGGAAAAATTGAGCAAAAATTGGTCCCCGCAGCAAAATTTCTGCTTAACCTGCTTCCCTCATAAAAAGCTATTCTAGATTCTCCCCCCCCCCCTCATCTTGAAAATTTTCGGACCTATGACATTATCACTCGATATAGGTCCATAGGTATGAGCTCTTTTTTTATTTTTTTCACATAGCACAATTTTTTATAATTTTAAACAAACAAGATTCCAAGTCAATTTCCCATTTCGGCACTTCAAAGCCACTTTTCACAAAATCCATTTTTTCGACCCAAAAATCGGATTATTAATGCGCGGCTACTTCACTACGGACTGTCCAGTGTCCACTCCCGAGTCGGGTAATTCGTTAATGGATGTCACATCCTTATTATAAAATGTCACATACGGATATGTCGCGCATCTTTACATATCCCTTCCGAGTTATGAACACAATAAAATGATGCATCAAAATACCCGACGATGCTCACTAATTAAAGGGTGTAGTTGTATGGATATTTGTGATTAGTATAATACAAAGACGGCGCAGAAATTCGCGGTAATAATGCGCGTATTTGTGTTCAAGTTCAAGGTTAGGTTCAAAAATGTGGATTTTAGAAGGAACGTAAAAATTTCAAAAGGATCAAAAATTTTAAAAATAATGACAAAATTTGCATTTTCCTTTAACCTGTTCTCGAGATAAATTTACAAACTGTGCCTTTCGATAGAAAATTCTTACTTTTTGCAATTAAAAGTGGACAATGAATTGAGTTTTCTAGGAGGATAGTCTGCCTTTCGGGTAGTTCTCATGCCACCAGGTGACTCAGTAAAGCTTGAAGGTTTAAAACTAGGCATGCCATTTTCCCGCCAAGACTGATCCTTCATTTGTCCTTGGATGATCTAAAGGATAAATATTTATAAAAATTATTATTATATTTTTCAAAAATGTTGGTTGCAGTTGACAAATATTCAATTGACGCCTAAGTATAAGCTTAAGAACAAATCATAGGCTTAGGCTTGGGCTTGTTCTTAGGGCGTAAACTTTTATATAAACGTTTAGAGACGTAAAACTTTTACATAAATGTTTACGCCTAAGCTAATCCTAGACCTAAGCCTAGGCCTAAGCCCAAGCCTTTTTATTTCTTATCTTTTAATTTTTCAAATTTTTATATTACGTTTAATGCGTTTTGTTATATAATTTTAGTTATAACTTTTGAAAATATTTTATATCCTTACCTTAAATTCTTTTTCATAATTAAGTTCCAACATTTCGACAATATTAAAATCGGTCTCATCCAATTCATGACAAGTTAATTTCCACATAATTACAGGTTGTTTAGGGCTTGGAGCCTTTGCCATTTCGTCCATTACCACATTTTCTACTTCCCGAAGTCTATTCAGATATTCTGCACTATATAGTCGGAAATGATCGTGCTTCATATCAAAAGTGACCACAAAATCGTTGATGATTTGTCTAAATATGATTATTGAGCAGCGCCCTAATTATATCAGAGGGAGGGTGATTTGTCTGTATTTCAATCCTGCCAATACAAAATAAATTAAAGTTGCTCTAATTACTGAGTTGAGCTATTTTGCCTTTTGTTTGCAACAACTTTTTGTACAAGGTGGCTCCAAAAACCCGAATTTTTTGTCCCCTGAGAGTACTTACGCTTGTTCTTTCACAGGGGTTTCTGTAAGACTTTGATTTCTGTAGACTTCCACCCAAACGGTTTGTTGGAAGCCACAAGGGTTGACAGTTTCTTCTTCGACATAAACATCGATTATCTCATCTAAATTTTTTTAGATTTATAACAACCGATACATCCCTCCATCCAGTGACATAGAGAGAAGAGTCAACTATGAGAGGGGATACTTTTTTGACCTTATCAAAATTCAAAAGGGGATATGATTTTTGGCCGGCCGTCGAAAGTTGTAGTCAAAAATTTATGCCGTGCTGAAAAGACGAGCTCTCTTCCCCAAACAAAAACATAAAGGAAACCTTATATACTACATCCATGATAAAGGGTATAAATACGGGTGCGTTAAAAGTTCCCGAACACTTTGAAATTTTATGCTAGACTTCGTAGGAACAATTTTTTCAAAAATTTTTTCGTCATTTTCTGAGCATTTTTCAAAAACCGAGATCGAGGAAACGAGATTTTTCAAAAAACCGAGGATCGAAGTTGAGGGGACTGGATGATCGAGGTCGAGGAATCGATGGTAAAATCTTCGGTTTTCTTCGGTCGATCCAAAAAACGATAATCGAATTCGAGAAATCGAGGATCCTAGATCGAAGCCTCGCCTCGGTCCGTTCTCTAGTCGTGATCCTTTACGAATATAGTGCTCGTTTCTTACCCGAACTAACAACCAATGTGTACTCTCCCAAATCTTCATATTGTGGAATGCCATAAATAGCGGTATCATTAAAGTCAAGCCAATGTGGCAATGCATTGAGATCAATTGGGAAAGATTCTGAGACCCTTACAGAAAATAATTTTCCAACAGGTGTATGAACTTCTTTTCGAACAAAGTCCCTTCTTTTTGAATAAGAAATTTGAATAGATAGCAAACATATTAGGATCAAGTGAAATGCTTTACCCATTGTTGGCTAAAAATTTGCATAAATAAATTTTTATTAAATGCATAAAAAATGACCTAGAAGCACGATTGCTAAACACATATCACTATAAGTTTGTACCATTTACAGGCATTTCCTTTTTCTTGAAAGGTTAAATAACGCAATAAATTACAAATCAGTCGGAAAATCGGATAGATTTTATCGTAAAGCAAACGCGCAACGTCCAGACAACGCTATAAAAAATCTGGGCCAGTGATCAAGAAAAAATAATAATTGAAGGTAGCAAAAAATCTTATGACTCAATTAAAATACTGACAAGGGACACTCATGAGGTGTAAGTTCCAGTTTTTTATAATTTTCACGTGGAAAGATAATAGAGGCCAATATAAGGTGTTCATAAAAAATTAGGTGCCAATGGGCCTTCTATGACCATATAATAAAAATCGAAAAAATAATTAAAAAATGAAAAAAAATCCGAAAAAATCGGGCGGAATCGAACCGGCCACTCAATCTCGAACCCTAGCCTATAAACTGTAAATCTGTCCCTTTAGCCACTCGGCTATGGGCTCGGGATGGAAAACCCCATGCTATGGTATTCATTCTACTCGTCTCGACGAACTGAGTCGAATGGCATGACTCGTTTTTAAAATTTCGAATTTCCTCTTATTTTAGCAAAAAAATCACCGTGGGCTACTGACTTTTTTATTTGTCAATTTTCGAGCCCAAAAACCTCAATGTCGACCCATCTTTAAATATGTAAATAACCCGCAAAACGCATAAACATAGGCACAATCGGCACAATTCAAAAAGCTTTGAATATACCTTTAGCCAACCGTTATTTATGCAATAATTATGCAAAGGTGAGCAATCTCCTTCTCTCTTTCATTCTTAGGTTAAAAAACCCACTTTTGGTGCTCCCAGGCGGCACTACAAATGGGCTTTTTATAAATACAAAAGATTCTAATATTTGGTGGAAAATACTTGAGAATGAGTAAATGACAGTAAAGAAGACATTTCTCTCCAAGAGAAAAAAACATAATCCATATAGTCCATTTATGCCAAGTTTTCGCAAGGCCATAGTCAAGTATAGGAAACAGTCATCCGGCTGAAAGAACGGGTTCGATCCCGTTAGGAGTGATTTCTTTTTGTATTGTTTAAAATGGATGAAAATTTTCAAATATGGATATTTTTATGCGTGGAACAAGATGGTGGAATTATTTTTACATAAAAACTAGTTTTTGAAGAAAAATGAACGCCCTTATAACTTTTTAAAGTTTTTTTTCAAAATTTGGGCAAGCAAATAAGATGAATCAATGGGGAAAATTTATATCTTTTTAGGCAAAGGAAAGTTTCCCAGGCACCACCTCCCACCCTGTTGGAAATGACTTTTATCAACAAAGTGCCCCTCTTCATTCTTGGCGGCCAACTACATCTTTGGCACCTACTCCCCTCCCCCCTCTTGTTTACGCCACTGCTCCCCCTCCCCCCGAACAAAAAATCGAGATTGTTGATGCTTATAAAAAATACAACACTTGCCAATGAGCTATTCTTCCTCCCTGAGAATCAAACAAATTTACAAAACACATTATAAATAATCTCATTTTCGACAAAGAATCGAATTTTCGCGTAGACAAACAAACAAAATGTCTTAAATAGCCTAATCAATGCCGTTAACCGCAAATTGCACAAAACTTGGGCCAATTCTTCCGCGATTACGGCCAAAAACGGTCCATGTTGATCATTTTCGGTGGTCCTTCCATGATCCGCCGTCCGAACCACACAAATTTTATTCAAGGCGGAGTCTAGCCATCAACCTAAGACGACTCATAAAATGGCATAGAAAGTGGGTTAAGGATAGGCGAAAAGAGGCACATGAACATGAACAGTTTGTCTAGAGAGATAGAAAGTGGACGGAAATGACCACTTGCAAGTAGACAAAAAAGGATGCCAAGATAGAACTCAAAGATAGGCCTAATTTTGGAAGGGCTACTGAAGTTGTTATGTTGGTTAAGGTGAGGACTGTGTCATGCAGACATTTTTTAGATTCTTGGCGGGATAAGATTTTTAACGAAGACAGGTGTGCCGATTATTCGGTATGCTGATCAAATTATTACGTAAAATGAAGGGATTTTTAAGCTTAAAAAAATTTTTTCTTCAAAATCATAAAAATTTAATTTTTTCCAAAAGCATCCTACAGTCGAACTTCGATAATATGTCCCCCGATAAGGCACCACCCCGGTAATACGCCATGGCGTATTACCGGGGGTGCAAAATTAGGCCTATCTTTGGCGCGCCACATTAAGGAGGCCTCTAAGGGTGATATCTGGGGACCGGTCCCAAGATCGATGTTCGACTGTAATTTTTTATCTGGATTCAATACTTTTGATTTCATCCACTCATTAATGTCATATTGTTCTTTGATAGGAGGTAGTACAGTTTCAGCCAAAAGTTCTTTTGCACGCTTTGTATCCCAACAGGATAAAAATTTTTAGACTAGTATAGTATAAGCGTCGTACCGAACGTGGGTTTTTTTGAAAAAATTTTTATAAAACTTTTTTCGCGAGAAGTAATCCCTTTAGGGGTAAAAGAAGTTTTTTGAACATCAAAATTTCTGCCCTGATGGGGTTGAACCTGCGGGCTCACCGTTGCTTAACTTGCCAGATCGGACGGACAGCTCCATGCACTACTTGGCCATCTCATTCGGACTTTTTTTGGTATTATATTATGGGAGGAAACGGGTTTTATTTATCATAGTAGGAAATATCCTATATATTTCAAAGTTTTTGGACTTTTAAAAAGTTCCTATTGCAAAAAAATAAAACGCTGCCCACACTGTCCATAAGACTTACCTAAAAAATTGATTTTTTCTTCATAATTTTTATCTATAAATTTGTAGAGACATGGGCATGGATTATGTAGGTGTCTGTCTCAGACACCTACACAATCCATGCCCATCACTTATTTTTCTTGTAGTCTACAAAAAAAATTAGCCAAAAAATCCTTTTATAACCCCACTTATAAATGCACAAAAACCATTGCAAAAAAATAATCTAATAATTATTTCTGGGTTGAGAAAAATTATATCAATGCAAATAGCAAAGTGAAGTAAATAGTCCACTCGAATGAGATAAAAAATCAACAAGCCCGGAATTCCATCCTCCACTTCTTTTCACATCATATAAAAGTCAAAAGGTTCTAATCAGAAGTGACTACTTAGATTAGATAATCCAACTCAAGTATACCACAAAAAAACGACGAACGCTTTCATTTGCCTCAGGCATAATGACAATTAACCTTTCCTGGATTTGTGAGTGGGAAAGTTTTTTGTGATTTTTTGAGAAAATGAAAACAAAGTTTTTTGTTGAAAAAATGGATCTAAAAATTGAGGCATCAAACAATTTTTTAAATTTTGCAAAACAAGGAAAAACAATTGTACTCAAAAACTTGGGGATTTTTTTTCATCATTTTTCTCGAGTTGAGAAGGGTACCCCCCCCCCCCAAAGGGGAGTATATTTTGCGCTTTAAATTTGTCCAAAAATTCCGGAAATCAACTAAACCCCCCATGAATACCAAAAAATCTATACTATGAACCAATAAATTTGCTTCTTATCACCCATAATGCGAAGTTATCTAGCTATAAACAACACTAAATTTTTGTCATAATCACTTCGTTAATAACCAATAAATTCGCATTGATTTTCCGATTTTTACGAAGATTAGAAAAATTAATACTAGCTTAAAGGACCACTCCACTCGGCAAAAACTCTATGTCAAAATTATATATTCGGAAAATTCATGAAAAATGGAGTCCTTTTTGATTTTACGGCATGTTCTGAATCGTTGTAGTTTTTGAGGTAATTACGTTTGAAATTGTTTATGTTTTCATTGTAATACACAAACTTTTTTGCAGAAAAATCAATTTTTTAAATTTTCATAAAATGAACATTGTAGCAAGTATTATAGCTCAATGAGACGAACAAAATGACACCAGAATTATCCAATTTGAACATTGTTTTGTGTTATTAAGACGAAAACATGAATCAGAATTTTCGTTTCAATAACTCAAAACAATGTTCAAATTGGATAATTGGTGTCATTTTGTTCGTCTCATTTAGCTATAAAAAATTATAGCTACAATGTTCATTTTATGAAAATTGAAAAGAATGATGCAAAAATCGATTTTTTCGCAAAAAATTCAAAAAAGTTTGTGTATTACACCGAAGAGCTTGTACATAAATTGAAAAATTCAAACGAAATTATCTCGGAAACTACAACGATTCAGAATATGCCATAAAAACAAAAAATGCTCCATTTTTCATGAATTTTCCGAATATATAATTTTTACATAGAGTTTTTTCCCGAGTGGAGTGATCCTTTAAATTACACACATCAAAATTTCTCGCAATAAAATACATCCCATTTTCAGAAAAAGCGCAAAATTACTTTTTGAAGTTCAAATTTTCCCACCATTTTTAGAACTTCCGATAAAAGTTGACTTAAAACTTCCTTTCAAAAAGTTAACTTAAGAACTTCCGTTCCCAGACAAAAATATAGTAGGCTCTTCAAAAAATGCAACTTTAAGATGTAAATTTTGAACGAAAGGGAATGTGAAAATAGGCTTTGTTGTGACCAAAAATGATTCAGCTCTTGAAAAAATTAAAGAAGGATGACTAGTTTTTTGAAATCAAAATAAAAAGATGCGTCCGAATGGAATGACCACTCAAAAGTTTGAAGCATTTCCTTAATTGAATATATTTGATTATTGAATTCCGGGAATTTATAATTAGCAAGTTTTTAATCAATTGGATGTCAACAATTTGAAAACTGTGCCAATTTTTGACATTTATAATTTGACCAAAGAGTCTTGATTTTTTCTTGATGACCAAAAAGTCGATGATCGATACTCATTTTGGTATATAGAAACAAATCCTGATCAACCTGCACCGCCCCATTATTGGAAAAATTGAAAATCTTTTCTTCTTGCAGACAGTGGCGTAGCTCGGGGTCGATCCCATTTTTTAAATTTTTTATAATTTTTCTCCACGGGGGACCAAAGTTTTCGAAAAATATCCATTTTTCATTAAAATGCCATTTGTTCATCAAACATCGTCAAAAAATGCAAATGCGCTCAATAGATTCCTCACATAAAATTACTCCGAAAGATGATTTTTAGGAAAGAATCTAAAATAGCTCCATTGTCCCTGAATCAGGAAAAAATAGGTATATTGATGCGAAAATCACCTGAATCAGGGTCAGTTTAATGTTTTATGCTTCGAAAATGTGCGCAATCGACTCTTCGAATAAAATTACTCCCCCCCCCTCCCCCGAAAACTTTGGGGGGGGGGGGGTTCTCCTCCTGACCCACGCACTCATGAACCCAAAATTGAGAGGGAACACCTCATGGACCCAAAATTGAGGGGGAACACCTCATGGACCCAAAATTGAGGGGGAACACCTCATGGACCCTGCCGAGTATATGAGGTGGTCCATAAAAATTGGGTGTCAGAAGACTACCTCAAGCTAAAAAAAGAAAAGTTTAAAAAAATCTTAATCGAATTTAATGAGGTGGTGGAGGAGGGGGCCCCCGACCTCATCGGGGGGTCCTCTCTGCCGACCTATGATAGGAGTGACAGTTTATTTAAGCACACCCTGTAGTGTTTCCATAATACTGATGGACAAACTAAAGAACGGAAAAAGAAATCGTCTTTTAAATTTATACTTTTGAAAGACATTTCTCAAATAGGGTTAAAAAGCGATAAAAATACCCAAAGCCATAAAATATTAGTTATACAATATTTACACATANATACTGATGGACAAACTAAAGAACGGAAAAAGAAATCGTCTTTTAAATTTATACTTTTGAAAGACATTTCTCAAATAAGGTTAAAAAGCGATAAAAATACCCAAAGCCATAAAATATTAGTTATACAATATTTACACATAGAAAACTAGAATACGACGTTTGATATCCGTCCATGAAAAGAAAAACATTAAAGATGATTCACGAACAGTGAGAAACACTTTTTTATGGCGCCTTGACTTTGACTAGTTAGAATGTGTTAGAGCACAGCAAAAAGTGGTCATTAGAAATTTTTTATTTTTGTCAAAAAATTTTTAGGTGCCTAGCATTCCAGTGGTCAAAATCAAACAAAAAAATCAAAAAATTCCTCCGGATTCGTGTTTCTCATGTCGAAAAAACCGTCGGTACAAAAATTCAAATATTTTGGTGAACTTTTTGAGAATTCGAGTTTTTGTGAAAATGTATCACTTTGAAAAAAATTGATTATTGACACGAAAACCTGATTTATACAAAAAAATTAACTGTATCATCGTATTCCTGACAACTTCTTACTCTATTACGAAAAAAATTTCATCAAAAATGGCCTTTCCTAACAAGATACATTATAAAAAGTAGCGCTACGATTTTATGGAACAGCCTAATATAAACTCTCAATATTCACACCAGATAGAACTTTCTAAATAACACCACATGTTGAAGCCCTTCAAGTCAGTGAACTTTTTATCTCACGATATCAAGCCCTTCCATCATCACTATACAATGGAAACAAAAGCACTGTCTCTTTCTTCTTAATACATTGGACAGATGTGTTAAGAAGAAGTGTTGCTTGATGAAAGCAATGTGAACGGCACCGAACGGAACAGCACGACTTTCTTTTGATCGTTTTATTTTTAAGGTCCGGTTTAAGCTTGACCACTGGGGAATTTCGAAAGGCGCGAATTTCGGGCCAATTGCAATATAGAAAGTCAAGAAGAAGGATTGCGATGCAATGGAATTAATAAAAGTGGATTGAAGGAAGCAACCAAATTTTTGATTAATGAAGGGTGAAATTTCAGAAAATTTGATAATGAGGTTCAATGAGTTGATTTGGGGGAAGGAGATGGGCATATGAAATTTGAGAGCAATCAGTGACCATGACTAAACTGGCATCCCTCCTCTTCGACAAATTTAAATAATAAAAGCTCATTACTGTGTAAGTTGGTCCATTCGTAAATGTACAGTGTGAAAAAAAGTTGTTTTTTTTTAAATGAATTTTGGACTCAAAAATTATTCTCCTAAAAATGACCCTATTAGGAGTAGTTCGATGCGGGTAATCGATTGCACGCATTCCCTTAACTTGAAAATGCTTTTCTGATCCTGATTCAGGGACAATATATTGAAGTGAAAATCAACTTTTTTTAAAAGTGTTTTTATGTTAAAATACTCGTTTTTAGGTTTTTCGATGCGGGGGAATTGATTGCGCACATCAGGAAAGTATTTTCAAGCTTCAGGAATATGCGCAATCGATTCTCCGCATCGACAAACCCCAGAAACGAGTATTTCCATATAAAAAAACTAATAAAATTTATTTTCGTTTCAATACACTAAAAAAGGAAAAAACTTGCATCGGCCGGGAATCGAACCCGGGCCGCCCGCGTGGCAGGCGAGCATTCTACCACTGAACCACCGATGCGATGACGATTATTCTCTCATGAAAGATAGTCAAAGAACCTTACAAACCCCAGAAACGAGTATTTTCATATAAAAAAACTAATAAATTTTATTTTCGCTTCAATACACTAATCCTGAATCAGGGACAGGAAAGCATTTTCAAGCTTCGGGAATGCGTATAATCGATTCCCGCATCGAATAACCCCTAATAAGGTCATTTTTAGTAAAAATTTACTCCCAATTTTTGGTATAATATCGTTATAATAACTCAAAAATTGAAAGGTTAAAATAAAAATTTTGGTCCTGGATAAAACTTTTAGGTGGCAAAAATTAAAATTTATACCCGAGCAAGTTTTGTCACACTGAGCAACTTTTGCTCTTATCCTTCCAGATGTACACCTCTAGACCCGATTTTAGAAGCAACCCGAGCGGGCGACATTCCCCTACGTCCCACAGCCAGGGCTCCCATCGAGAATTCATAATTTTAAGCATCCAAAATCTCAAATTAAGCATTTCGGGTAAAAAATAATCACGAGTAGGCAAAAAATTAAGCATCAAAAATCCAAAAGTAAGCATTTACGTTAAAAAAAAGTAAGCACAATACTTAAAAAGTCAGCAAAAATGCTTAAAATAAGCACAAAATGGGAGCCCTACCCACAGCGGTGGGCTACTGCTGACTGCGGTGGGCCCCTCAACCAGCAGATGGTCCCATCCGTGGTCCGCTAGTTTTGTTTCTGGAACCGGACCCTAGTCTATACGGCGCCGGACTGTTTGGGGACGGATATTTGGGGACGGACTTTTGGGGATGTGACATTTGGGGATGGACTTTTGGGGACGTGACATTTGGGGACGAAGAAACATATGATGAAGGCAAAATAATTTTAGAATGAAAAATATGAGACATTTAAAGCTTTCTGTATACATTTAAACCGTTTCTATATGTATAATAAAATTGTATTTAAAAAAACCTAAATTTCGTCATAAATGCCACATCCCCAAAAATCCGTCCCCGAATGTCCGCCCCCAAACAGTCCGGCGCCGTCTATACCACTGCCGCACCTATATGATGAAAGACCTGTGCCTTAGCCACTCAACCACGTGATCATCACGTTGTGAAAATGGAATCATCAGCTTTGAAAATGAATTCAAAAAATAGAAACATATTAAAAATGGAATATGTCTCCATTTTTTGAATTTGTAATATATAATTTTTTTGTTTTCCTATATTTTAAGCTTTTCAATCAAAAATCTGCCATTTCATCAAGCTTTTACAATAAGCAACATGCCGTCTCCGTGGGGAATTTTCATGTCATTCATCTAAAACTGACCCGAAGTGACCACGCGAGAATCTCATTAACCTTTCAATCAGAATGTTGCGTTTTCGGCTGCATCAAAAAAAGAAAATGACAGAAAGATTAATTAGTCTCGGAACCGGCAAAAAATGGCAACAAAATTGATTGAATAGGAAAAAAGCGGGGAAGATTTTGATGAGAATTAAAATTTTGAGTTTAGATAAAAGATTTTTTTAAATGTGCAAAAAATAAATCCAAAAAATTGCATCGGCCGGGAATCGAACCCGGGCCGCCCGCGTGGCAGGCGAGCATTCTACCACTGAACCACCGATGCGATGATGATCATTCTCTCAAAAAGATAGTCAAAGAACCTTGTTTACATTCAAAACTGTCTCTTTTTTTCTTATCTAACAAAAAAAATTTATTTATTTCAAAAAAATTAAACCACACAAGAGACACCTAAACAAGATCCTTTGCAAGATTTTTTGGACTTTTAAGCAACGTTGGGCCCGCTGGTTCGATCCCCGAGGGTGGTTTTTGAGAATTAAAAAAAATCTTTATCAGAACCCCTAAATCCGACCTATAGAATTTTTGCCTATTTTTATTTTCTTTGAAATTTTTTTCGAATTTTGGATCTGATACAAATTTTTTTTTAAATCTCAAAAATCACCTTCGGGGATCGAACCAGCGGGCCCAACGTTGCTTAACTTGCCAAATCGGACGGAATCGCTCAAACCTGGGGTCGGGAAGTTTCTATATCTCTCGCTGAAACAGACTATACCTACTAGCTAATGAAAAATCTTAAAAATCACGAATATCTATTAAAAATTTAACAAATAATGTATGCCCCTAAAATTTACATGTTTATTGCCCATCAGCCCACTTAAAAATACCCATAAATTTTTTTCAAGTCATTAATTTACATGGCTTAAAATGAATAATTTTGGTTGTAAAGCTGTCATTTTTTACATTGACACGATGAATTTAGCGCCGCGGCGCCACAAAGTTGTACTCAGAAAAAAAGCGATTCGCGATTTAGACTGATAAGAAGTCGTCTAATGTAGGAAAAAGCCAAATGCTCTGGCGTCGTTACAAGAAAGGTCCGTTTTGGTTTTCATGAATGTTTCCGGGCACTACGAGGTGCGATAAGCTGCTCTGTCAATTGGGGTGGAATGGACATAGGGCAGGCGTCCAGCTGGCGGATGACGCGACTTGCAAAAAGAAGACTGTCAATAAGGCGGAAGATTTCATTAAGTGCAAAGTGCCAAGGTCAATATTTAGCATGGAATATTAAAAGGAAACACGTGTAGATATTTGTAAATGTTATTAAAGGAGTGCAAATTAGGGCCCTTTCTCCAAAAAAAATTTTTTTGAAAAATGATCTTCTAGGGGTAAAAATTGAGTGAAAAATCGATTGCGCACATCCCCGTCGCGTGAAAATTCTTCCTTCACCTTGTTTTCGCGAAAATAGCACTATTCTCTTTGGCGTTTGGAATTATGCAAATTTTAAGCAAGGGTGAAATAGTGCTATTTTCGCGAAAACAAGGCGAAGGAAGCATTTTCACGCAACGGGGATGTGCGCAATCGATTTTTCATCCTATTTTTACCCTTAGAAGGTCATTTTCAAAAAAAATTTTTTAAGAAAGGGTCTTAATTTGCACCCCCTTTAAGTTATAGCAAAGTTATAACTCTTTTAATGGCCACGGTGGTTTTTTTGTGGCAAAAATCGGCGGAAACTCAAAATTTTAAAAATGAGTCGGACCCCCTTTAAAATCCCCCCAGAAAAATGGCTTCTTTTGACTCACGGCGTAAAACCGAAGTAATACATTTTATTTTGCAAAAATCAATAGGAAGAATATTCAATAGCAGGAACAAAACTCTCTCTTTCCCATCAACAAATTTCCAATTTGCAATCTGTGCACAGTCGTTGTCTCAATCCTCAATCCCAAATTCGGCTGTCCACTAGTCGGATCAAAAATTTGGGCTAATTTGAGCTTATATGCACAGATTAAGGGTGGTTTTAATGGAATTGTAAATGCATGAACGGGTTTTTGTTTCATTGAAAAGATTTGCTAATCAAAATAAGGAGGTTTTGAGTCGAAATTTTTTTAAATCAATTTAAAAATATAAGATTTGATAAAATCTAAATTATTTTTAAATGAAACCTTATGCACCTATACTTGCTGTGGTTGTATAAAAATTATACAACCACAGCAAGTATGTATAGAGATATGCAAAAATTTAAAAAATCAATTTTTAGAAAAGTCACGGTCAAAATTTAACTAAAAAGCAAAAACTATTCGTAGCCGGCGCGGTTTGAACCAACACTATACATAAAAAAGATGTAAATTAAAAGAAAAAATTTTAAACAAGCATTTCTCACAAAAAAATTTCACCTGAGACGCTGGCTTTTTTTGCCTTAGATCCATTTTGGGGGCCTGCCATGAACACACAATTTTTACACTTTTTTATCTTCTACACAATTTTATAGATAAATTAAAAAAGCAACATGTCCATAAATTTGCATACTCACCATGACATAAAGATAATAAATTAAGTTATAATCACATGAATGAAAAAGGCGGGAAAATCCGCTTATTATGATACCCTACCACAAATGGGAAAGGCATAGCATCTGCCTAAGAAATAAAATAGAGCCTAATCCCATCTGGGTCCATTCCATCCGATTCGAAGAAGAAGAATCGGATCTTAGCGCTGAGGGTTTAGGCTTTAGTCTTGTGTATTTTTTGGATTAACCTCTAGTGAGAAGCTTCTTCGCACCGGAACCGAAGACGGAAAACGTAGCAAAGAAATGGGCTTGTAATGAAGCGACTCGTAAATCCCTAAAACAGGAAAAAACAAAAAAACCGAATTGATTACCCCTCTAATAGTGGCGTATCGAGGATTCAATTTAGGTAGTGGATAAAACTTTTTGAAAAATTTTGCATTGAAAAAATTTTCTAGGGTAAAAGACCTCCTAGTAGACCTTTCTTCTTATGCCACCGACAGTACCCCATAGAACCTTTTATACCAAACATTGAGCTCTATAAAAAGTTTCCTATTTTTAACCATGCCACTCAAAAACATCCTCAAAAATCATCCATTCATAACAAAACTTATTATTATGTCAACAAAAATTCACACCCTCATACTCGTCCTCAATACCCATCTTCGCAACACACAATTCCGGCCTTCACAATTTGCGTGCTCTTGGACAAAAGCGCGCTTGACGGAGCGCGCAAATTTCGTTGCATAATTAATGAATGACCAGCAATAAAACCTAGTGTCCACAAAGCCTAGTACTAGTATCGTCGAGAAATGTTCTCGTGTTTGACCCCGAGAGTTAGCCCTGGCCTTAATCCAAAGACGGAAATTTGGTTAGTGCCCGTTGCCCTGTGGTCAGAGTTACGTTTTCGTGGACAATGCGGTTAATTGATGATGGCAAAAGACTAAAAATAGCCATAGAAAATTTAGAATGAAAGTTAGGATTCAATTTCGAGGACAATGCGGAAATTTTTTAAAGGAAGCAAAGAATGTAAACAAATTATCGTCCTATAAATAAAAAGTGAGAGTTTCATTATTTTTTTTGTAAAAAATGGAAAGATTCAAAATTATTCTTACATAAAAACTCCGTTTGATAAAAAAAGAAATCCAGTTTTTGCGATTCAAATTAGCTTTTATGATAGATACATTTGTATTCTTTTTAGCGAATATAATTCGCAGCATCGGTGGTTCAGTGGTAGAATGCTCGCCTGCCACGCGGGCGGCCCGGGTTCGATTCCCGGCCGATGCAATTTTTTTTGTATTTTAGAAAATATTTTTTAAAATTAAAAAATTGACTATTTAAAACAAAAACTCATATTTTATACCCACATAAAAATGTCAAAATGAATAAAATTAATCTATTTGTCAAAACATGTCTTGATCGACAGTATAAAATTTATTACCCACTACTTGTCAAATTCGTATGAAAATGCAAATTTTTCCCATGCCAAGGCCCATATTTCCGGCCTTTATTTCTGAATTTAATGTGGAAATGTCGGGTTTAGAACATAGAGTATGCATATTCATAAATTTCGGATGGGGGGGGGGGCAAGGTGAGGAGAAAGTAGCACCACACTTGTACAAAACTACTAGTAAGGCTGGCGGGAACAGGCTCAAAAAGTATGTTCCCAAAAGGCTGACAGCATAATTATGTTTTTAAATAACGCAAAATGCTTTTCCGGAAGGGAACTTTATTAAAGCAACATAAGCTTTTCAGCTAGATAAAAATATATTTTCAAGAAACTTCAAAAGTTCCCATGTAATACGACCACGCAGGGATGCGGAAGGGAACTTTGAGTTTTTTGAAGATATCGTCTTATTTAGCTGAAAACTTATGTTGCTCTAGTGAAGTCCCCTTCCTGAAAAGCATTTTTATGTCATTAAAAAAATTATGCTGCTAGCCTTTCGGGAACATACTTTTTGAGCCCACTTTGCTCCGACGCAGCCCTGCTATTTACTAGAGGTGTCACTGGCCAGGTCAGTCTAGCCTAGCCGGCTAACATTTTTAGGCCGCAGCAGACTAATCCAGCCTAGAAAAATACCGCCATGGCGAGACAAAAATTGAGCGGCCTGTAGGCAGGATAGGCTGACTGTGACCCTCCTAGCCTAGGCCCAGCATGGTCTCGGCCCTGCATACCTTTACTACCCACCAAAGTTGCCAAAATTTTTTCCATTTTCATAAGCCGTGGGGTCAAAGACTAAGTAAAAAAATAAAGAAATTTGTAAATTTTCAAGACATTTATAAAATATAAAGAAACATAAATTTCTTGATTATTCAAATTCCAGGCGCTGATCTAAATAAAAAATCTTTGAGAACATTATAATTCATTCTAACCAGTTTCAATACCAATAAATTGCCATCATCCATGATCCTCTTCTTCTCCTCCGAAATCCGATCAGTTTTCTTTATTGACTTTCGCATGAATTGAGTTTTATCCTGCGGAAAAGTGCCTGTTGGTAGGTGGTGTATGAAACGTGCAATTGACCTGGTACAAAGCTCGTAAACCGGACACTCCAAGAAGACAATGGTTTTTGTCCGTCATGTTTGGCCAGAATTGCGTGTTCGCTCGTATCGAAGCGCATAATTATGTGCTACGATCAACTCACAGCAGTTGATAGGCACTTGAAAATTTGAAATTACGCATAATACAGGAAACATGAGACATGACACTTGATGAATTTGCATTTTTATGACTGTAGAGAACATGCATTTTTATTAGCTCAATAATGTTTATGTTTGCTGGAAAAATAGTAGGAAATTATTCGGATATAAAATTTTTTCAAAATAAGGGTCCGCGTTATGATTTGGCACTAGGGTTAAATAAGAGGATAAGAACAAAAGTTCGCATCCGAACGTTTCCGAACGCGTCTGAACGCAATTAGTGAAGTTATTAGTGAAATAAAGTCCGTTCGAACGTATTAGTCGCGGCTCTTACTAGTAGTTTTGTACAAGTGTGGTGCTACTTTCTCCTCACCTTGCCCCCCCCCCATCCGAAATTTATGAATATGCATACTCTATGTTCTAAACCCGACATTTCCACATTAAATTCAGAAATAAAGGCCGGAAATATGGGCCTTGGCATGGGAAAAATTTGCATTTTCATACGAATTTGACAAGTAGTGGGTAATAAATTTTATACTGTCGATCAAGACATGTTTTGACAAATAGATTAATTTTATACATTTTGACATTTTTATGTGGGTATAAAATATGAGTTTCTGTTTTAAGACGCATTGTCTGAAGGTCTTCAAATACCATGGAGCCAACCCAAAATGTCAAAGTCTCAGAATTTTTTCAATTGTTGCCTATGTTTAAGTATGTGATCCCACTATTAAAAACCCACCAACCTAAAATTCCAAAACTTTTCCTTCTTCGAGATATAGTCCTCGGAAGTTGGTCACCTCGAGCGTACAGCTAAACATGCACCCCCATCTTAAAAGCCCTCTATCTCAGCCAATTTAAAAGCTTTTCAAATGCGGTCTTTTATATTTGTTTGGTATGGTAAAGAGGTACAAATTTGTAGTGCATCATATTTTCATCCGAGCTAACTCCATAAAAATATCACCATTTTTATCAAATTTAGGCGTTTTTGGACAGGTGTCAAATTTTCAGTAAAATAGCTCTATAAAATTCAGGTTGGATTTGCAGTGAGGTTTGAAAGCGGATTTCGCAAGACCAATACTAGGCACGATTATTTGGCCAAAAAAATAAAAAATCTAGCTGGAGCTAAATGGGTAGCTGAGGCCACTTTTGTGGGGGTACACATGATCCAAAAATGTTGGATTAGCGAAATTTCCCATAATTTATATATATTCGGAAAATTCATGAAAAATGGAGCATTTTTTGTTTTTACAGTAAATTCTGAATCGTTACCGTTGTCGAGATAATCGCGTTTGCAGTCGGCGATTTTTTGGAATTGGTTTATAATTTGAATTCCCGCCAAAATTGAAAATCAGGGTTTTGGCGGGAATTCAAATTATAAACCAATTCCAAAAAAT
>OZJO01020569.1:0-33207 GCA_900406225.1 Acrobeloides nanus
TTTGTGTATTACAGCGAAGAGCTTGTACACAAATTCAAAATTTCAAACGCAATTATCTCGAAAACTACAACGATTCAAAACATGCCGTAAAAACAAAAAATGCTTCATTTTTCACGAGCTTTCCGAATATATCATTTTTCCTATGGTTGTAAATTACTGGATTGGTCCTTTAAGTTTCCTCGAAAACGAATAATTTTTTTATGAAAAAGAGATCTACAGCTTTCTTATCGGGGGAATATGCTCGAAAAATCAGTAGCTTAAAAAATGGATGTACCAATTTGTTGACAAAGAATATGTGAGCTAATTTTAGGATGGACGTCATCTCTCGGTCCCACAGGAGGTTTTATCCAACACAAAATCATATATCTATTTATCATAAACATGGTCTTTGCAAATTATTTATCCGTTGCATATCGCCTAATTTGCATTTTTGGTGGTTATGAGTATACCTTTTTTAAACAGCCCAAATATTTCTACTTATTTGTTGCTAGTCTATTTATCATAGTCCATGCTCTTATTTTTATTCCGTTACTTTTTACTCATTTTACTCTGACTAATGACCAAGTAATTGAAATTTTGGCTAAAGATTGGCCCGCCTTGGTGCCGAACTTATCGCAGGTTTCATCTTTATTCGGTTATAGCAAAAATGATTGGGCTATTAATATGCACTATTATGCTATATGGTTGGCATTAGTTGCGCTATTATTGACTATTTTTGGCTTGGAAATTTATATGATACCCTATTTAAACAGGATGAGGAAGGTCAGGTCGGATAGCACTTTTAAGTTACAAGTAAGATCCAGTTGATCTAGACATGAAAATGTTCTTTTATTGAATTTTATTATCTGCTTCCTGCCCGCCTGTCTGGCTGTCTGTTTGCCTGCTTGCATGCCTGCCTTTGTAGTGCCCTGGTATCTCTTATCCGATTTCCATTTTCAATTAAAACAAAATCAAACAATTTCTTAAAAGGGATGTTGATCGAGGCCGGATCTCGAAAAAAATTTTTTTCTCCAAATTGGCTGATTTTTAGTACTCGAGGGTTTTCGGGCACGAGAAATCGATTGGAGCAAGTCCCAAGTTCTGAAAAAAATGGTATCCCTTATCCCATGTTACATGTTTTCACATCTGCTTCCGATAGGGGGTGATGAAAAATTTTTCGGAACTCGGGACTTGCTCCAATCGATTTCTCGTGCCCGAAAATAATAATGTGCATTTATAGCTAATGATTTACAAAGTGTTAAACTTGCAAACACTTTTAAATGCCATTTTCATAGTTGCTGATGGGCTTTGGTATACTTCTTCCTATAATTTTGGAATCAAATATGGAGGCCCTATAACAATGGTGTGGTTCTATTTCTCCAGTTGCCATCCTGTCATTGATTCCATGCTCATGTTGTACTATATCAAGCCATACCGTTTGTATGTCAAAAAGAAGGTTGAAACAATTTTGATGCATTTTGGATGGAAACCTCGACAAATTGATTCTGTGAATCCAACACCAGCAATTACAAATTCTGAGCCGTATCATGCTACATATATCCCAAGGCAAATACCAAGAATTAATATACAAGCATACAATTAAATTAATTTTTTACGCAATTTTCTCTCGATAAACATTATAATAAAACTGATTAAATTCACCTTATAGTCCGTTTCAACAAGCGGGCAAAACAAGTTGTGTACAGCGTAGCAAAGTGGTACAGCTCTCACTTTGCGCTCGGAAGAAGAGTGTTCGATCCCGGAAGGGGGTCATCCCGATATTACGTAATCAAGTAGGGAGGAGGGGGTAGCCAAGTGATTACGAATGATTACGAGGGGGGGGGGGGGGGGGGGTCAGGTCAATGATTACGGAATCACAATGTATAAAATTTTTTGTTTCAATTTATCAATTTTTAATAAAAATTTGATTTAAAATTGATGAAGATGATTACAATCAGTGGAGTAACTAGGGGGGAGGGGGTTCCCCCTCCCCCATTCCTGAAAAACTTAAAAATTTTTCCTAATGGTTCCCCCTTATGTTTTTCTCCAAATTTTTTCAAAAATCATAATGGCCTCCCATTATGATCTTTCACCAAAGGGATCAGAAAATCCGAAATTTTGATTACGTAATATCTGGATAACCCCTTAGGCTTAGGTCTTAGGCTTAGGCCGTAGACTTAGGCCTGAAGCTTAGGCCTTAAGCTTAGGCCTTAGGCTTAGGCCAAGGAAGCGTTTTCAGAGTTCGGGAGTGCGCGCAATTGATTCTCCGCCTAGAAAAGCATAAGAATCGATGGTTTTCTTATAAAAATGCGAAAATGCTTGATTTTCGCTTCAATGCACCCACCGCCTTCCCTGAATCAGGGTCAAGGAGGCGTTTTCAGGGCTCGGCTTGCGCGCAATCAATTCCCCGCCTAGAAAAGCATTCCGAGACCTGAAAATCTTTCCCCGATCGATGTTTTCTCATAAAAATGCGAAAATGTTTGGTTTTCGCTTCAATACATCCACCAGCTTCCCTGAATCAGGGTCAAGGAAGTGTTTTCAAGGTTCGGGAATGTGCACAATCGATTCCCCGCATAAAATTACCCTTATAGGGTCACTTGTTAAAAAAATTTTCTAGTCGATTCATGCGCACCCGTCCCGGGACCCGTTTTAGCCCCCATTTTTCACCAATTTTCTCTTTTTCAACTCATTTTCTAATAAAATTTTTGCACAAACAGGATTTGCATACAAACAGAAGTCACCATTGGAAAGAGCATAAACAATTAGGGTAGGTTTCTCTTTTGTCCGAAGCGTCTACCCCTTCAGAAATAGTCGATTCATGCCGCACCCGCCCCGGGACCCGTTTTAGCCCCCATTTTTCAACAATTTTCTAAGAAAAGTTTCACAGAAACAAGGATTTGCATAAAACGGAAGTGACCATTGGAAAGAGCATAAAAAATTAGGGTGGGTTTCTCTTTTGCAAAAAATTCGCAGACTTAAAAATTTGCCGCATCCAGGCCCGCACCCGTTTTAGCCTCTGCCACACCCGCACCCAGACCCGTTTTAGTCCTACCCTCGACTAGGTATCTTACTTAACGTGAAACTTTTCGAAAAATTTTTTTATCATCTGGAATTGACCCCTCTTTGGGTAATTTTATGCGAGGAATCCGAATTTCATATTTCCGAGACCTGAAAATCTTTCCCCGAATCAAGAAAAGCTATTTATATGACGTATGGCATGTGATTCTTGTCAAAAATGTGGCCCTACATCATATAAATAGTCTTTTCTTGATTTGGGGAAAGATTTTCAGATCTCAGAAATGTGAAATTCGGATTCTCCGCATAAAATTACCCATAGAGGGATCAATTCCAGATGATGAAAAAAAATTTTTTCGAAAAATTTCATATTCAGTGGGATACCTAATCGATACTAGTTCCAAAAATTTTTTAATCACCCAAAAATAAAGTTTTTCAAAATTGACAAGATTTTGGGATCTTGCTGCCCTAAAAATATCGAAAAATCATCAGTTTTCATGAATAAAATAGCTTTAACTCAAAAAACTTCTGTGCTAACATACCAAATCCGGTATACCAAAATTTTCCTGGGAATCTGGGACATTTTATGTGGCGATCGCTTTAGCTGAAAACCTTCGTAACCAACTCAAAAATTCCGATCTTTGTCAAAAACCCGCTCAAAAATCAAAGTATGTCTCGAAGATTGGGCATAACTTTTTATTGAAGCGAAAACTTATTATAGGTGTCTATATAATAGTTGTAGTTCATATTCTCGGCTTTCATATGTTCTTAATGGATGCTCGAGTCTGGGAGACGCATTTTGGTTGGATGTTCAACTCGGGGTAGGTAGAATTTTTGGGAAGACCTTTTTTCAAATGCGTAGAAGTTGAATAATAATTTTATTCAGCGACGTTTCGACGCTTAACTTCTTTATCAAGCTTAAATCGGTTCTTTGAGAACTTTCACATGAGTGGTCTGAGGCTTTCACATGAGTGGTCGACGAGCTCTTGACTCAATTCCTACGACGAGATATGGCCAAAATACCAAAGCTATCCAAATCGAAATATGTCCCTTTAAAGATGGGACCGTATGTACCCCTCAGAGAACTTTTTTTCATAAAATTTTTGCATATTCGTAATCACCGTGAAATTCTGTCAAAAATATATGCTTGTTACGCATGACCCACGGAGTGTTACAATCGAATTTTGGCCAGAAATCAATTTTGGATAAAAATTTCGTTGGGCAAAAAATAGTGATTTTTTCATGAGAATTTTTTTTAAATGCATGTTTTTTAAGCTGAAAATGCTAAGAAAATGTTGGCAAAAAATGATGAAATTTGAAGAAAAAATGGAAAATTTTGGACGTGTTAAAAAAATTGAAAATTTTGACGAAAAATTATATTAGGGACCATTATGATTTTTGAAAAATTTTTTCAAGAATTTGAGCAAAACCATATGGGGATCATTAGGGAAAAAATTTCATTTTGTTCAGGAGGCGGACAGTGGTGTTCAATCACGTCGACGTTTATCACTAACGTCGACATGACGTTTAAGTTTTTGACTAGCGAAGCTTCGTTTCAAACGTCGACATCTCCAACGTTTGTGCCTTTCAACAAATAATGACGATTAACAACGTTTTTCGAATTCCGACGTTTGGAAACGCATTGGGCCTACTAAAGTAATTGCTTATTTAAATTCCCTGCCGTTTCCTAGGTATCAGTCAATCTAATTTTGTTAAGCCTGATCTCAAATTGCTTAAATTTAATTTTTTCATAGTCATACAAGCGAATATTGCACTTAGACGCAAATAGAAAATTACAGGAACTCATAGAACGAAAAGTTGTTTAGTTTATTGTGTTGCTGCTAAATAATTCTTCAAAATGCCGTTTCAAAATAGCTCTTTACCTTTGCTTACGAATACCTATTCGGATGAAGGTTTAGCAGTTGAGGTGGTGGATGTTATAAAGTTGTATCCCGAGATTTTGAACAATTCCAATTGGAGAGATGCGACCTATCAGGCTTTTGAGGCTTGTAATAGGTTTCATCCATATGTCTTCGGTAAGCTTTAAATAAAACTCTACAGTATGGCTGTAGCTTCTATTGCACATTCTGGGCGGCCCCTCACGAAACTGATCGATGGTCAAAAAAATCGTAAGGGTTACCCTTATGATTTTTATTTTCAGCCGAAGGTCGAAAGAACATAAGGGGAGACCCTTATGATTTTTTCCGTCCCTCCCTCGAAATTTTCGTCTAGCTACAGCCATGCTCGACGGCATGCACTCTTGTTTTAAAATACTTGATTTTAGTGTGAAAAGTAATTTTCTCCATTTTGAGAAAATCGAATATATAATCCATTCCGACCCACAATTCCAAAACTAATTCCCCGACCCCGTTAAGATGGCAGGCAACATTAAGCTTTATAGGTCGAGGGTTCGAATCCCCTTAAATAAGTTGGGCCCACAGGTTCGATCCCCGGAGGTGTAAAACTTTTGAAGTTCAAAAAATTCTTTTACAAACAATGGAGCAAAAATTTTTTGCTCCATTGTTTGTAAAAGAATTTTTTTGAAAATAAAAATTTTTGCCCTTGGGATCGAATCTGACGGTCTCAACGTTGCTTAACTTGCCAGATCAGACGGGATCGCTCTTTACCGGGGTCGGGGAATTAGTTTTGGAATTGTGGGTTGAAATTAGGGTTATATAGAATCATTGAAGACAAAGAAAGTACATATTTGGAAAAAGCTAATATGCACAAATTCGATTTTTCTAAAAAATGGAAGCGTTTTTACGCAAAAATAACATCTCCAACGTGTTTCTCGCATAAAATTACCCCTAATAGGGTCATTTTTGAGAAAATTTCGAAAAATAACATTTTTCAATTGTAGCCGGAGTTTATGCTTTGTAGGGAACAGTTGTTAAGAAGGCTCTCTCGAGGAGAGCTTGGTCTGTTGTTGAGCAGTCTTATATCATGTGTACCCAATAAATAGTTGGAATATTATTATTTGAGTAGATATTTTATTTATTTGAGTAGATAAAATATTTATCTGAGTATATTTAGGCTTAGCCATAGGCTTAGGCTTAGACTTAGGGTTAGCCATAGGCTAAGCTTAACCTTGGGCTTAGGCTTAGCCATAAACTTAGGCTTAGCCTTAGGTTTAGGCTTAGCCTTAGGTTTAGGCTTAGCCTTAGGCTTATCCTTTGTCTACTCAAATAAATATATTCAAATAAATATTTTATCTACTCAAATAAATAAAATATCTACTCTGTTAAAGGGGGGACCACTTTAGGGCCAGATCTCGAAAAAAAATTTTTTCCTCAAAATTGGCTGATTTTTGGTACTCGGGGGTTTTCGGGCACGAGAAATCGATTGGCGCAAGTCCCGAGTTCCGAAAAAATTTTTATGACCCCCTGTCGGGGGCAGTGGTGGAAACATGTAACATGTTTTCACTTTTTGTCGAAACTTGCTACACATGATAGCTCATTTTGTAGATCTTGGCCCAAACAATAACTTTTGTGATGGTGTGTAACAACTTTTTTGAAATTTTTTTTAGAAAAATCGAAATATGTAACAAGATTTTGAAACATGTTACATGTTTTTATGACGCAAAACATGTAACATGTTTCAAAATCTTGTTACATATTTCGATTTTTCTAAAAAAATTTCAAAAAAACTTGCTACACACCATCACAAAAGACCAATTGAATGGGATATAAGAGCCGAAATAGCTTCAATTTTTCCTATATACCATGGTCAGAGAAACATTTTCAAGTTTCGAGAATGCGTTCAATCAATTTCCCGCATAAAATTACCCCCATATGGGTCATTTTTAGAAAAAAATTTCGGGTCCAAAATTCATGAAAAAAGTCACGAAACGTGCACTTTTTGAAGTGAATCACCCTGTAGATTTTACATTGTTTTCTAAATTTTTTAAAGATTTTGCTTGAATTTCTAGATTAATAAGATTTGTTAGATTTTCTAGAATTCTCAATTCTTTAGATTTTATTAGATTTTCTTTAGGTTTTAAAATTGTCTAGATTTTTCTGATTTTCTAAATTTTCATATTTCTACATCTTTCTAATTTCCAATTTAGATCTCATAAATGAATGGCAGAAATCCCCGTTCGGCGCTTGTACATATGCTGTTGGTGTTGATATGGCAGATCGTTATGACGAAGTCAAACGGGGTGGGGAATTTAACGGAATGGCCAATCTAGTCTATGGTTATTTGGCACCACTGGTGAAATTTTAAAAAAGTTTTTACAACCAGGGAGGAGGGGAGGTCAAAAGTTACGTTGTAAGGGGCAAAAGTTTCGACATTTTTAAGAAGTGGTAAAAACGAAAACGACTTTAGAATTCGTTATTTTAAAAACTAAGAATGCATTTTTTCGAAATTTTTGTGCAGAATATCATTTTTGATGAGCTCTTAAAAATGGCGTTCGTAATTTTTAAAAATTCCTTCAGGATCAAAAACTCAGGGTTTCTGTTTTAAGGGTCGCCACAAGCACGGCACAAACTATTGTACGAAAGTACGACGGCCCCACAAGCTATCGTACGAGTCATCATACGATCGTAAAATTAACGTAAAAGTACGACGAAATCGCCACAAGCTGTCGTACGATCGTACGACGAAATTCGTACGATAGCTTGTGGCCATTTCGCCCGTCGTACGAGTGTATTTTACACTCGTACGATAGCTTGTGCCGTTGCTTGTGGTAGTGCGATAGCTTGTGGCGACCCTAATAACCAGACCACTTTGAATTCAAAAATGCCCAAATTAATCTAGAGCTTCGGAGAAACATTTTTAGATATTGGTTCTTTTGCAAAAAGTACTAAAAAAATCATGAACTTTCAGAATAAAATATTTTTTCATACTCAAATTTCCCGAGTAGATTTTCCTTAAAAAATCCCTTTAAATTCAGTTTGGAACCATTGGATTGATTTTTGCCCTACTAACATTGGTACTCATCCGACGACAACCAGCATTACATATACCTTATGGGATTATAGTGTTTTTTCAATGTCTATTGTTGGTTTTCTTGCTAATAGAGTATTCGACAGTTGAAATGGCTTATATAGTTCAGTAAGACCGTTTATTATTGGAATTATTTATAACAGTTCGCTCCCGTCCTAGCCAGTCTCGTTCCTTTCCCTGTTTCGCGAAAGCGCCAAAAATAGCACGCCAAAGAAGTAAGTGTGGTGAAAGGAAAATAATAAATACATTCGCGGAGAGTGCAAGAGAAAAAGCTTCAAGAAATCGATGCCATTTTATGAAGTTTACAGGTCAAACGTTGGCTTCAATAGAGCAGTGGGTTAAGTGTCGATGCCAAAACGGAAAGCAGAAACCAACAGCGAAGGTTCAATACCGAGCAGTCCAACAAACTTTTGCGACTTCCCACGACATTCCATTTCCCATATCTTTATCGTCATGTCCCGCCCTATTCCGACTCCTCCTATCCAGTATCGTCCCGCCAGTTCCATCAGTATCATTTCCAAATTCTCTATAAAAATTAGAATTTTAGAATAGCTCCATTTATGGATCTTACCAATCAAACTATGGAAAATTATACCTATGGAATTTCCATCAACAACATTAGAATCGATAGGTTTATGGTGTTTGTGAACTTCTCTTTATCGATGGCTATAGCCTTTTTGAGGCTATACAAGTCGTTCAATAGATTTTGTGCGCTTTATTTTACAGCTTCATTTGAACATATTTTTACAGTACCATTTACAAAGAAGATATGTTTCGTTATAACGATATTTTCTTTGTTGGTTTTTATGCCTTTAGTGGTTTTACCAGGTATATTTTCTGTTAAAATCACTTTTCTAGAAGTTTTAGATGTGTGCAAAGTTGAAATCACAGCACTTGGAATTATGTCGTATTCAACTTGTTCGACGGTATTGACTTCCTCATATACAATCCTACGAATAGCTATAGCCATATGCGGTTTTGTGTTAGGAATATTAACGGTTATAAAATTCCGTAAATATCTCAAAATGAACACTTGGTCGACAGTGAGAACTAAGCAAGAAAGAAGTTTGATAATACAGGTACAATATACCTATATCTATAGACCTATAGCCTATATCTATAACCTGAATTTTCGCGGAGATACGTCGATTTTTCATCAAGGTGCAAAAAGCCGACTTTTCAAGACTTAGCCGAAAAGTCGGCTTTTTTCGAGAAGTCGAAAAAAGTTATGCACTTATGGAGTTCGATAATTCTTGTTGTAATGAGTGATTAGCAGCGAAAGAAACATTTTTCAGCCGGATTTGGGGGTGTCCCCATTTTTTGCAAACTTGGTCCGCCGTGAGAAAAACCGGTATACATATTTCTTTAAATTTAGACCTTTTGTGACTTAATCGATTTTGTTGCTGTTTCTATTCCTTTAATTCTATTTCGATTGATTTGGGCAAGCCCATATTTGGTTTCAAGATGCTTGCCTTACTTATATATAATGAACTTGATGTCACATCGCTCTGTAACAATGGCTTGTTTTGGGCATAGCATTGATGGGTAAGTGTCTTTATAAAAATTTGATAAAATCGAAATATTTGTTAGCATCATATCCTTATTTCTGCTAAAAAAGATTGTGAAACTTGAAGGACAAATTGAACCCGTTAGCCTTTTCTCGTCGCGATAATTTTTTTATGTATTGAACTTATGTTTTTTAATAAATGTAAATGTGCAATAAGATTGAAGCAAGTCCCGAGTTCCGAAAAATTGTTCATGACCCCCTATCGGGAGCAAATGTGAACACATGTAATGGGAGTCACTATATAAGTTTGACTGTATTAAATTAAGGTAAATCAATATTTCGAAATATTGAATTTTGATTGGATTCATAAAAATTTTGTGCTATGATGTTGTTTACGATTCCCCTCCAATTTACGGGTAGTTTTGCTCTTGTTGGACTTTCGTTGGCCGAAAAGCACAAACTTTTGTGTCTAAAGCACTTTCTTTTAATGTGTATGAAAAGTTATACTGCGCTAGATTTCACCCTTACTAAAAACAAACAATTTTGGGCTGAAGATTTTATTTCCACAGTTTTTTCTATATATAATAAAAAATAAATTTATCAAACGGTCTACTTCTTCACGCCGTTTTTGTACCCGTTTACTTTAATTTTTTCCACGCAATGAGTCCACAAAGTGCCAAGGATGGCCTTCAACACTAAAAAAATTATAGCAATATGTATTTTTTTTTGAAGCTTACTTGTCCCATAAGAAATTGCGGGTGTTCTCTTTAATTTCCAAGAATTTCTTCAACTCATTATCGGTCAAAGTAAAATTGAAGATGTTGATATTTTCGTGGATTCTTTTGGGATTTGTGCTTCTTGGGATTATAATGATTCCTCTTTGGGTCATTTGTCGAAGGAGAATCTAAAAATCTCAAATATAAAAAATAGTTTATAAAAATGAATATTTTAAAGCTTTTTTTACTTTTATGCTACGGGCCTGATGGTTCCAGGTCCCGAATTGAGGGGTCTAGGCCTAAGAGCGGTCTAGCTCGAGAAGTCTAGACTCGGTTTCCTGGGGGCTCAGTTGTGAGTTCTTCAGCTCGAGCCACTTTGGGAAGAAGGGTGACTAGGATCTCGAAAGATCTTGGTTAGGCTTGGCAAAAAATGTACTTTTCGGATACAACATTCAGGTACGAGTGTTGTACTTCATTTTTTTAGGTTTTTCATCAATGTTATAATTTATAATACTGGTGAAAAATCTAAAAAAAAGTACTACACTCGTACCTGAAGGTAAGAGTGTCATTATGTAAAATTTCTAATTGTTATTACTTGTCCTGGTGATTTTCCATATTTCTTAGCTAGCTCTTGTACAATAGGTAATTCCAGGGGACTTGCTTCACCCCATTTGGCATTCGGATCATAGTGGTGTCTCGCTGGAGAGCCAAGTGTCGCAAATGAGGTGAATGTGATGTTGTTTTGTTTGCAAAATTCATGCAATTCATATTGTGGGAAGCAAGCATGAGCTTCTACCTAAATTTCAGAAAATAAAACCATTTTATTGAATGAAATGTTGACTAACTTGTAAGTTATGCGGCTTAATTTCAGCTTGCTTGATCAAATCTTGTATTTGTGGAATCGTAAAGTTTGATAGCCCTATGGACTTGAAAGTTCCATTCTTGTAATATTTCTCCAAAACTCTCCAGGTTTCTATATGAGGAACTAAATCCGGCACTGTTTGACCGTTTTCAATCTTAAAAAAATAAAAAATAAATTTTAACTTATTAATAATAATAAATGTTGGGAGCTATTCCGGCTCTTATACCCCATTGAATGTGTTATGCCGAGCTTTCTAGAGAACCCTCTACTTCGGACCTTGTTTCGGAAAATAAAATTTTTTGATTTTAGACCACGTTTAATGGGGTATAAGAGTCGAAATAGATTCAAATGTTGTTACTTTAACTGGTGTTGGTCCATGAAGCAAGTACAAGTCAATATAATTTGTACGAAGGCGTTCTAATGATGCTTTAATGGCTTTTTCTGCATTTTCCGGTTGGAATTCGGAGATCCAGAGCTGAAAATTGAGAAAATTGGGACTTTTTATTAGCTAAGATAGCAACCTACAAAATAGGTCAAAAATATGGCATTAAAGAACCAGTTCAGTCAGCTACAACCATATGAAAAAATGATATATTCGGAAAGATCATGAAAAATGGAGCAGTTTTTGTTTTTACGGCATGTTCTGAATCGTTGTAGTTTTCGAGATAATTGCGTTTGAATTTGTGTACAAGCTCTTCGTTGTAATATACAAACTTTTTTGAATTTTTTGCATAAAAATGATTTTAGCAACGATTTTTTAAATTTTCACAAAATGAACATTGTAGCAATTTTTTATAGCTAAATGAGACGAACAAAATGACATTAAAATTATCCAATTTGACATTGTTTTGGGTTATTGAAACGAAAACATGAATCAGAATTTTCGTTTCAATAACCCAAAACAATGTTCAAATTGGATAATGTTGGTGTCATTTAATTCGTCTCATCTAGCTATAAACAATTGCTACAATGTTCATTTTAAGAAAATTTAAAAGGTTGATGCAAAAATCGATTTTTCCGTACAGAATTCAAAAAAGTTTGTGCATTACAACGAAGAACTTGTACACAAAATCAAAATTTCAAACGCAATTATCTCGAAAACTACAACGATTTAGAACATGTCGTAAAAACAAAAAATGCTCCATTTTTCATGATCTTTCCGAATATATCTTTTTTCATATGGTTGTAACTGACTAGACTGGTCCTTTAATACCCTACAAATGGTAAAAAATATGGCATTATCCCCCCAAAAAATCATGCTCAATTCAAATTTTACCTTAGTAGTGATGAAAATGTCACTCCGCTTCAAATTTCCTTGTTTAAATTTTTCTTCAAAAAAGTCTCCAATAATCGCTTCGTTGTTATATAAAGCCGCTGTATCAAATAGACGATAGCCTGCATCAAGTGCAGCGTCGAAAGCTTTGTTAAGCTCTTCCACATTAGGATTCTAGAATGAATTAATTTCTCAATTTAATTTTCAATTTTAATTCAAAAATTTCTCAGAAACTTTTTAAAAACGAACTTGAATATCAGTAGCAGTTCCCAGTCCAATAATGGGAGTTTCTAAGCCATTATGCATTTTAAGAGTTGGAATTTTCGAAGCCATTTTGTGATTAAATTTAAAAGAAATTGAAAAATAACAAATGGTAGAACAGCTTCTAAAAGACAGACAATTTGTGAGAGAAAAACGACAAGTCAACGCCTATTTATAGGCCTGAGGCTAGAAGAATACACATAAAAATACCAGCCATCTCTATGCACATAAAGTACATAATACAAACTAGACGCACACCTAATCTCTGAAACCAAAATCGTTTAGTAATCATCCTTTCTAAAGATGCAATGTATATCTCTTTTTACAAATTTGTAAGCTAATTCACTTATTGGGTCGCACTTATCGAAGTAACACATAAAAATACCAGCCATTTCTATGCACATAAAGTACATAATACAAACTAGACGCGCACCTGATCTCTGAAACCAAAATCGATAGTAATCATCCTTTCTAAAGATGCAATATATATCTTTTTTTGTCAAATTTGGGAGCTAGTTGACTTATTGGGCCTCACTTATCGAGGTTCGATTTTCAAAAAAATTATAACATAACATTGAACTTTTTCAACTTATTATTCACATTCATTATGAGTAATTTCAAATGCATGAAAGCACAGAATTTTTTCACTGTGGGCACAACGAAGCATCCCTCTTTCTCCACACTCGCATCTTTTAGTTACTGGAAAATCTCGCATACAAAACTGTACGGGTTCTCCATGTTCTAAAGTCATGTGGCGGCTGGTCGTAAAAACCTGCTGCATACCAACTATATTGTAAATATCCTTATATATAAAGTGGTTGTGTTCGTGTATACAGGCGATTTTTTTATGATGAACTCCAAATCGTTACCAACCAATACCACGATGTAGAGGGTGTTGAGAGGAGCAAAATAAGGGGTTGACCATGGGTCCACCTCCTACGGTTAATTTTTTACAGGGATACTCTCTTTTCCTTAAGGATTATGAGGGGAAAACAAATTACTGTTTTTTTACCTTTTCAACGGAAAACGCGCTAATTTCGACTACAACAAGGTTTTAGGCCATGGAGAATTCAATGATAATAATTATAATTATGCGTGAATCATAGGGGTGCCATGCACGTCCACGACGACACCAAGACCGAGCGCCTATCGACTTTGAGCGCCGATAGGCGATTTCTATGGTCTTTATACAACACCGATTAGGCTAGTTGGTTTATTTTTTAAAAAAACGCTTAAGATAATTATTATTCTAAAAAGTTTTCTCTATAGATTTAATTAAGATTTTTTCCGGTTGTCATACACAATTCATCTCTAACTTCCCGTATAGATCATCTCGCAAATAAACGTAAGAACACGGTTATCGTCGCAATAAGTGTTGGCCCAGGTTCCGGTGGTTTTTATCAGGGTTACACAATTCGCTTCTTTGTCCAACACGGGGTAGCCTACAATAGTAACATGTTGTAATGTTGAATATTATGCAAAAATACCAGCACTCCAATTTGTGTAATTCTGTTTGTCGCCGTTTGTCCATTCCCATCCACGTTGGGCGCCTTCATAATGAAGTCCAATAAAAAATTGTAACGGTGTATTGCTAAGCGTTCGAAGCAGTGCTAAAAATACAGACCAAAAATGTGCATAAAACTATTAGGTTGGCAATTCATGACTCGAAGTCGCAACGAATTTGTTTGAAAGTCAACAAAGAACACTTTTTTTGGGTTAGGCTTAGTGACTTATGATGAAAAATTGATCTCTTTTGTGAACTTCGAGCGCAGAAATGAGTTGCGTCCCCCCGGCTAACGTCCTCTCTTTTTGAGCGTGAAGACAAAGGCTTAGTTGCCAACCTAATAGACTCAAAATTCGCACAAAACTGGAATAGAATATCACATTGTGTAACGTTACGACGTGTCACACACTGTCAAGTTGTATCACGTTATATGCGTCGACACGCCACGAGAATCGCATCACGTGCTCATGACGCGTTTCGTCCCGCTAGACATGTGTCACGACTCGCCAAATGTTGGCGACAAAAAAATATTTCCATTTGTATACAAATCCTTTACCGATTATATCACCATTTTCGAACACATTGTCTATGCTAACTAATGATCCCATAAAGTTCGTAACCGTCTTAGAGACACATTCAACGCTGGCATCGAAGTAATTGGCACTCATATCAGGTACGCAGTAAAATTTATTTTGGCTTACATTCGATTGTATAAATCCAGTCCCACCACCACACGGTGGCGGAACGACCATTTGGACTAGAATATGATGAGATTTTCATAAAAAATTGTATACCTGTGGTGAAATAAAATGAAAATAGAATAAAAGTAAGCATCGTTAGATGCATGGCAAAAAGACCAAAAATACCGAGAGAACAAAGAAGTAATTGGTTTATACAATAGTCTAGTTTACTGCTAACATAAAACAAGCAAAAAGGGCATAGATAAGAAGAAATTAAGAATGTCAAGAAAAGCACTTTGAAAACGAAAATTAGGACTTTTAGCCATAAAATGTGCACAATGACGAGGGTGTTGAGAGGAGCAAAATAAGGGGTTGATCATGGGTCCACCCCCTACGGTTAATTTTTTACAGGGGGTACTCTCTTTTCCTTAAGGATTATGAGGAAAAAACAAAGTACTGTTTTTTTACCTTTTCAACGGAAAACGCTAATTTCGACTACAAGGTTTTCGGCCATGGAGAATTCAATGATGATAATTATAATTATGCGTGAATCATAGGGATGCCATGCACGTCCACGACGACACCAAGACCGAGCGCCTATCGACTTTGAGCGCCGATAGGCGCTCGGTCTCGGTACTGATTCACATTTCCTTAAAAAATTCTTTTAAAGTTGGTTTATTTTTAAAAAAACGTTTAAGATAATTATTATTTCAAAAAGTTTTCTCTATAGATTTAATTAAGATTTTTTCCGGTTGTCATACACAATTCATCTCTAACTTCCCGTATAGATCATCTCGCAAATAAACGTAAGAACATTGTTATCGTCGCAGTAAGTGTTGGTCCAGGTTCCGGTGGTTTTTATCAGGGTTACACAATTCGCTTCATTGTCCTGCACGGGGTAGCCTGCAATAGTAACATGTTGTGATGTTGAATATTATGCAAAAATACCAGCACTCCAATTTGTATAATTCTGTTTGTCGCCGTTTGTCCATTCCCATCCACGTTTGGCGCCTTCATAGTGAAGACCAATAAAAAATTGTAACGGTGTATTGCTAAGCGTTCGAAGCAGTGCTAAAAATACAGACCAAAAATGCGCATAAAACTATTATGTTGGCAATCCGTTACCGGTTATATCACCATTTTCGAACACATTGTCTATGCTAACTAATGATCCCATAAAATTCGTGACCGTCTTAGAGACACATTCAACGCTGGCATCGAAGTAATTGGCATGCATATCAGGTACACAGTAAAATTTATTTTGGGTTACATTCGATTGGACAAAACCAGTCCCACCACCACACGGTGGCGGAACGGCCATTTGGACTAGAATATGATGAGATTTTCATAAAAAATTGTATAAAATTTACCTGTGGTGAAATAAAATGAAATAAAAGTAAGAAACGTTAGATGCATGGCAAACAGATCAAAACAACTAAGAGAACAAAGAAGTAATTTGATTTATAGTCTAGTTTACTGGTAACATAAAACAAGCAAAAAGGGCATAGATAAGAAGAAATTAAGAATGTAAGAAAAGCACTTTGAAAACGAAAATTAGGACTTTTAGCCATAAAATGTGCACAATGACGAGAGGCCTTTATGTTTTCCACTTGCAAAAGAAAAATTCTGGATTGTTCAGAGCAATGAATAAACGAAATTTTAGAAGAAAATAATGCTTAGATGTTGCGTTCAAGTTGAACACAGAGTTTTCGTTTCAATACACAAATGCATTCAAACTTGAATTCTCAAACAACTCAAGTTTTCTTTTGGCGTTATTCTCACACATCACAACATATATAATAACACAAATTTATTCTCACAAGTTTATCCAAATTTTTGTGCAATTATTTCAAGCATCGATCGTTCCAATAACTCCCATAAATAGCCTGCATTTCTCAACAAAAAGCTGTTTTTAAATTAAATTGACAAAGATCATCAACAAAACGCTTTCTATCATTCCTCAAGCTTTATAGAATCATCCAGCTAAAAGCTTCTTTCACATTTCATCCGCTTTGGTCTTCTAGATTAGACATGTTATTATACAGGGTGCGTCAAAAGTGGCAATATAACTTATTCTCACAAGTACTTATTCTCTCATTCTCACTTTAACTTATTTTTCACTTTTCGTACAATTGTGGTTCGCATGGACTTTTCGTACAGTTATTTTTTGTACAAACGCTTTTCGTCCGGTACTTTTTTACGTTACTTTTCGTACACTCACCTTTCGTACATCACGTTTCGTACAGAACTTTTCGCACTTTTTGTACAATACTTTTCGTACAATGATTTTTCGTACGAACTTTTCGTTGTACTAACGAAGAATAATTGTATGAAAAGTTCATACGAAAACTAATTGTACAGAGTAATTGTACGAAAAGTTTATACGAACCACAATTGTACATAAAAGTTATACTGCCTCAAAAGTTCGTGTACACTTGAAATTTTATTACAAATTTAGAATACCCCTTAGGTCAAAATTGGAAAATAGATTCGGCATCGTATTCCCCATGTGGAAAAACCCCGCGTATAAAAAATTAGCGCTAGAAACGCTAAAATAATCTAGATATGAATACAATGTGTACACGAACTTTTGACACACCCTGTAAATTCCTACACCCATAGCCAGCTAAAGATAGTCCTTAAATAAACGTGAGCCGAAGAGGAATGTGATAAACACCAATGCCACCAATCCGATTGATGACGGCTTGAAGAGATTTGACGAGTGAACCTACTAGTATTTTCTTCCTTAAAATGAAATGAAAAGAGTTGAAAATTTCAGTTTACGTGTGAGACTTAGTTAGATTTCATCTGCTTGTATATTAAATTTATTTTTTGTGGACAATTTATTTGGGCATCATCATCAACCGGTTATTCAAGGCAGTTGATGTTCTACTAGAAGTTTGATAAAATTGCGTCTTTCAAAATTACTACGGCTTTCCTAAACACAAAAACTTCAAAAAGAGTACAGTTTGTGGACGAATCTCCAAAAGTTATTATATATCCCGATGAGGATGCTCATGATGCTGATGAGTGGGGTGAAGGATTTTGTATGACTTATAACGATTATCGAAGAAATATTGTACAGTGAGTTTTTCAGAACAATTTTAATTTTCCATTTTTGTAAGGGTCTGGATAAGTACATGGAAGAGCGTTGTAACCGTTGCAACCCTCATGCATGGTGATCAAAAATCATGTACAAAAGTTGCAATGGAAAGTTAGGCACTAGGATGGTACACACAGCGTCGTAATTATGAGGGGAAGGGACTTGTGGAACTTTCTCCCCCCCCCAAACCTGAAAAAATTTTATTTTTCGGGGAAGAAAAATGAAAATTTTTTGAAAAACTCCCCCCCCCTCCCAAACCTAAACTTCCCCCCCCAAATTTGGACCAAAATTACGACGCTGGGTACACACCTTACAGATTTTGGCAAATTCAAAAGTTTGCACTTTTTTTTCAAAATCCGTGAGAAAAATTTGTCAAATTTGAATCTGTGAAATGTGTACAGTTCTAGTGCCGAAAGTTATGGTAGTTTTCGTTTCAATAACTCACGTTTTCGTTTCATAAACTGTTTAATTTAAAAATGGGTAAATAATGATCCTTACACAATTTGAAGAAAGTGCAAAAAATTTCATAAAAAAAAAAAACTTTATGACGATGGGAATCGAACCCAGGCCTTCAAACTGTTCAACTGCAGCGGTATCGATTGCGCCATCATGATAGTCGTTTCTGCTAGTTGAAACGTATCTTCGATCTTATTGTTTTCTTGAAAAATCGTTTTTTTTCTCGAAAACATTTTTATTCAACTATATTTTTTAGGGAACAAGAACAACGTGCTCAACTCCATCTTGTTCTTAGCCGATGGCGAAAAGCTATGGAACAAAAATACCCTCGAAGATCGGAAGGCAATGATGGTGATTTTTCAGAAAGATTATCCCCTCGAGCTTCTCCTCGAACTCCATCTGAAGCATCTTGTAGATTTATGTATGGTGATATTTCACCAAAGATACAAGTCAACTCGTTTCCACACGCTGTACGTCTGTGGCAAATGTATTTAAAGTAATAGCAATATTTTTAATACTCTCTACATCTTATTTACAAATTTCTTAGCTAGTTTTAACCTCGTAAATATAAGATCTTTCGTGCACTTCAATTTAGTGCTGTCAGAAAAGTGACAAACTTGTCACTTTGTGACATTTTTTGACAATTTTGACAAGTTTTTCACTTTTCTTTTCACTAAGTTTTTGCTCTTTGATAAGTTCGACAGAAAGTCAGACAACGAAGAAATTTATTATTATTTTTAGGCTAAAAAAAAAAATAAATTTCTTCGTTGTCTGGCTTTCTGTCTAACTTATCAAAGAGCAAAAACTTAGTGAAAAGAAAAGTGAAAAACTTTTTTGTCACTAATTGTGACAATTGTCACAAAAAGTGACAAGTTTGTCACTTTTCTGACAGCTCTACTTCAAATTGTATTATTGTCTTTTATATGTTGACAATTAACAATAAATCTTATGGCTGCATATCTATTTAGTTTTAAAGCAGTTGTATTATAACATGTTGAAATAAAATTTATTTAATACTCGGGGGCTCGACAAAATTTTTTGGCCCAAATAAGACAGTTTTTCATGCTGAAAACGAAAATGAAACAACATTTCAAAAAAAGTGCTCTGTAAAGATGTGACATATAAAGATAGGAAAAAGAAAGTGTAAGCGATATGTAAAGATGGTCAAACAATTCGACGGTAAGGGGTAGAGTTAGGAAACCGAAACCAAAACCGTAACCGAAAAAACTCGTGCCATCGTGTGGCAGACTCACAATGCGTGCTCGCATGGGTCCGGACACCACGAATCAAAAAACTCCGAGTCTTCGAAAACATTCAAATGCAAAACATTCAAAGCTACTCAATCGACGAGTACCACGATGTCCCTACAAACTCAAATCCAGCTGATCTGGAAACCAGAGGTTTGATTCAGCCGAGCACAACTCAAACGATCTGTGGAAAACAATCCCAAACTGGCTAAATGTCTGCGAGAGTCAATGGCCCCAAGCCAGACAATCAATTCAACTTCCGAGAATGGCTCATAGTCTACGACAAACCGTAATTGTAAGTGAACGCCGCCGTTCATGAAGAGATCACGGAACCAATCTTCGACACCACTCGTTTTGGTATCCTCGAAAGATTGCTCGTCGTGATCACCTTCATCTGGCGCTATATCCGGCTCCCAAAAGTCAAAAAAACGGTACACGACGCCACTCCAGTCCGGGTAAGCCTTATGAAAGCTCAACTGAACGCTATGCTTCCGCAAAAGCAAAATCAATCACAACTACCTCAAAAAAACCGCTATGGCCGCTTTGGGACTTACCGCTGTAATCCTATTCATCCTATCATGTCTTCTGCCTGCCTACTATGCCAAATCATCGCTTTATGCCTCCGGATCCTAAAAGTGATTTTAAAAGCCATCTTTTGGATCCTAAGCTGCTAGGAACTAGAAAAGACATTGTGCAACTATGCAGAGCAGGAGAAGGTAATCAACTCCTTCTATCACTCCATAAACCACCGAAACGCCAAAGAGACTAGGGCGAATAGTAATCACCGTGGTTCTCTTCGCATGACCAGCGCCAATAAGTAAAACTTGCACATACACTAAATCCTTTTCGGCCAAAGAAGCAAGGTGTTTCCAGAAGCAAAACGACGAAACTGCAATTCGAAGAGACTACAACACACGTGTACAATCCCCCCCCCCAAATTGGGGGGGGGGTCGNGGGGGGGGGGGGGGGGGGGGGGTCGCGCGCCGCGCGCAAGCCAAATCGAGGTCCGCGCGCGAAGCTCCACGCGCAAGACCTTGGGGGACAAAGGTGATTTTTTGAAAATTTTAAGTCAAGTCCCCACCCCGAAATAAATGCGCGCGGAGCGCATCGACCAAAAAAAAAAAAAGGTCGCCAAAACCCGCCTAGCATAAAATTGAAATTTTATGTTCCGCGCGCAAAGGGTAAAAATTTTGGAGGGGTGTTTGTACACGTGTGGACTACAATCTCGACGTGCTACCCAAGGAACAAGACATCTGCCTTCTCCTAAACAATCCAGAGGGACGCTTCGCCGGGCAACTTACAATCACAGCCGTCGATTACGAATTGGTCTGCCAACAGCAAGTCTCCTACTAGACTCGAGAGTTTCATTTCATACGGTATTTCCGTAAAAATATTCGAATCCAAGGAAAGCTGCCAAGGCGAAGCCTGCTACCACCGAGGACTGTAAAGTCGCCACCGCTAGCAACACAATTACAATGCGACTAAACGGCCACCTACAATTTACCCTAGCAAAGAAGCGAATACGCTAGCCTTGTTAGACATAACGGGCACTCTTCAAACAGAAAAGCCGGAATCGAATGGCTCGACATCCTAGGCTTATTCATCTTCGGAAAATGGCTCAACTTCTTCAAGAAAGATTAATTACTTAGCTCTTTTATCAAAGATTTTTTTGAGATTAGCTAGATAAAAAAGACAAAAATTTTATAAGTGCCATTAACTTAATGAAATATTGCTTTGTAAAATATTATATTGTAAATAACGTTTATCATTTATTTCAATCGATGATGTGCTGTACATGAACCGCGGTTCCGGGCCGTTTCCAGAACCGAAACATTATTCATACGGTTCCAAAAGCATGGAACTAGAACCTTTAGCAAACGGTTCCTTGAGGCCGGAACCCTTTCCCAAAGGTACCTATACTCACCAATAATGACCAAACTTTCTCATTTTTCATCAAAAATGACCAAAATTTTCCATTTTCAACAGAAAATCATGATTTTCTGAACATTTTCAGCTTATAAATAAACATTTTGAAAAAAGTTCGTCTGTGGCGCTGGTTTTTGTTTAAGAAAATTTTTCTGGAGCCGGAACCTTTAGCAAATGGTTCTTTGGAGCCATAACCAGAACTCTTAAATTTTGAAAATCCAACTTTGAAACCGGAACCAGAAACGATTCATTCTAACTGTTCTTGGATATCACTGATGTCAATCAAAAATTATAGGTCCATTCAAGTCACTGCTAACTCAAATCGAAAATTAAATAAGAAACACAATATATTTTGTGGAACATTTTGACATACCAACCAAAACTCTTATTACGATTTAACTCTTATTACGATCTTGAAAAGCATTAATATTCTCATGAATATCGAACAAATTATGATTCCGCACGCCTAAGAACAATCCGTACACCATTGATTTTTGACGGGTAGACTATACAATTTACAGGAGAAAAAAAGCAGTTCTTATCATATTTGTTTGGTTTGAAGCTTTCATGGTTATGGCTAAAATAGAAGATATCAAAAAAATTTGTTTTTATTTTTATTTATACTCAATATAATTTAACTATCCAACAAGTAAACTCAATTTTGAAAAATTAAAAAATCCATATCTTTTTTTATTTTGTTTTTTAAAGGGGGGTCCAGATTACGGCCGGGTAGAAAAATTTTTTAAAAAGTGACCCTTTAGGGGTAATTTTATGCGAGAAATCGATTGCGCGCATCGAAAAATTCTGAAAAAATTTTCCGGGGGTCAAAAAATGGAAAAATTGCGTCAAAATTAGGGGTTATAAGTTTTAACCCCAACAAAATCATTTTTAGGGGTAATTTTATGCGAGGAATCGATTGCGCGCATCAAAAATTCTGAAAATTTTTTCCTGGGGTCAAAAAATGGAAAAATGATTTTGTTGGGGTTAAAACTTATAACCCCTAATTTTGACGCAATTTTTTCAATTTTTGACCCCCGGAAAATTTTTTCAGAATTTTTCGATGCGCGTAATCGATTTCTCGCATAAAATTACTATAAGGATAGGTCTTTTATGCAAAAATATAGAATTAGTGTTTTGAAACCAAAATTATACTTATTTAAGAAAATGATTCATTTTTAAGTATTTTTAGAATAGCATTTTAGTTTCGCTACCGTACCCCTTTCCCCCGTGACTAAGATTTCCATCATTTAACGATCTATTTTGAGAAACAGATCGTTAATCTTAATAAACGTCCCTTTCACTCTCGAATCGATGTAAGTGAAAAACGCTTACGTGTCGGATCGTGATCTTGCGAAACAGTCACTTTACGGGGATCTGGCAAGCTGCCAGTGTGCTAATGTATACGGATGAATTCCGGGGAGAATATAACGACCTATAGATACGTAACGAAATGGAAATTCCATTTCGTTCTCGAACGAAATGGGCTGGGCCATTTCCGTAAAGAAATTTCGAGAAATACGTTACGCGTACGTTCGCGCAATGCGAGAAGTAATTCACTTCTAGGTAATTAGATCAGTTCTGACTTCGGCTCCGGTATCAACCGGTCGTGTTCCAATTTCAATGGCTTAAAGCCCTTCTAGTTAACTCCCAATTAGCCGAATCTATGACCTAGTCAGATCCTTAGTGATAGCCCAAATCTTTCTTAATTCCTATCCCTTACACAGTGGTGTATGCCTACGCTTCCACACTTTTACAGCGCACTTTAATTGTAATTTCACACTGTTGTAATCTAATGAGTCTACCTATTCCCAGCACTATACTAATCTACATATGCCCAGTTGTAATTTTACCCCTAAAGGGTCACTTGTTAAAAAAATTTTATACCCGGCCGTAATCTGGACCCCCCCCCTTTAAAGGTTTAAAAAAATTGGGTACTAGTGGACATTAAAGGGGGAAAAGTCATTGCGGGTTTTTGACAAAAATTTGTTTCGGCGAAAAATGATCAAGTAACTTAAAATAAGCCTAATATTGGATGAAAACTAGAAATATTAACCCGAAAAAATGTTTTTAGAGAGAAAAAATAATTTTGGCACACAATTTTTTTGACCCCCTATCGGAGTACCCCATGTTAAAAAATCAATTTTTTCAACTTTTTTATTTTGACCCCAAATTGGCTGCTTTTTGGTACTCAGGGGTTTTCGGGCACGAGAAATCGATTGGCGCAAGTCTCTAGTTCTGAAAAAATTTTCATGACCCCCTATAAGGGTACTCGATGTTCGAAAACTCTCAAGTACCAAAAATCAACCAATTTGAAGCCAAAATAAAAAAGTTGAAAAAATTGATTTTTTAACATGGGGTACCCCGATAGGGGGTCGAAAAATGTGTGCCAAAATCATTTTTTCTCGCTAAAAACATTTTTTCGGGTTAATATTTCTAGTTTTCATCCAATATTAGTCTTATTTTACGTTACTCGATCATTTTTCGCCGAAAAAATTTTTTGTCGAAAACTTGCAATGACTTTTCCCTCCTTTAATGTTCACTAGTACCAAAAATTGTTCCCATTTCTTGAATTTTATTTACCACTATTTTTTATAAAATGGAGTATTTTTTCTTACTTTATGCCAAAAAAATTCTTCAGTGTTTTTTTATTGTCTTTGGAGGGATTAGCACATTCAGTTTTGTGAGCTCCAGATTTTCGGAAAGAAGCGGAACTTGTTAGATTGGCATGTAACAAGTCGTTTCCAACTGTTTCTATTGATCCGCCTGTATAATGCTTAGCTGTACCATGCGAACCAGAATGGAGCCTAATCTTATGTAATTGAAAAGCTTCGCCTTTGTTTAGCCAAGAAAATGTTGGCTTCGGAAATTAATAAATTTATAAGTAAATCAGCAAATAATAATATAATAGAAATTATCTTCTTTAACATATTTGATACTAAAAGGTTATTGTTAAAAATTCAAAATTTTGAAAATGCGTGCAATCGATTCCCCGCCTAGAAAAACCGCTAGACAGCCGGTTTTTCGACGAAAATCCGAATTTTAGTTAATTTTCGCTTCAATATACCTATCCAGTTCCCTGAATCAGGGTCAAGCAAGCATTTTCATGCTTCGGAAATGCGCGCAATCGATTCTGTGCATAAAACTACCCCTATATGGGTCATTTTTAGAAAATGTTAGAAAACAAATTTTCCAGTCAAAATTCATGTAAAAAATCGAAAAATTATGGAACAACCAAATACAGCTCTCCAATTGCCCCATTTGGGCATAAAGGAGTCGAAAGGCGCAGGTTCGATTCCCGTCCCCGCTGAAATATTTTTGCTTTTTCAATAAATGTTCTTTTTTTGAAAAGAATCGATTTATTTGGAAAAAACGAAAAATTGGATAGAAATTGAAAAAAATTCGAAAAATTAAAAAATTTGAAAAAATTCGAAAAAATTGAAAAAACTTGAAAACATTTTAAAAAACATAAAAATAGCTTCAGCATATAAGTCCGAACGAAAGATCTTGGTCAGACTCCCGAGCAGCCGAGTGGGTAAAAGGCCCCTCCATGGAGCCAACAGACGAGGTTTCGATTCCGGTCCTCTCCAGCTGGATTTTGCCTATAAACAAAAAAGTGGCAAATTCAGTAACTTGATACACTTCAATTAAGTACCAAATCAAAATTAGAAGTACATATACTCAGAGCGAGTCCGAAGGCCGAGCTCCATATTACGAGTAATAAATACAACTTCCTTTTCTCTCCAGGCGCGAAGCGCTCGGTTCTACCCACTATGCTAAGTTATGGCCAGCTAGGTTAATCTAGTCGGCCATAACCTATTATATTAAGTTGTTATAATAAACCCGTATAGATATAATAACCTATTTCAAATAAAAAAATGCGTATTTTTTCAGTGTGAGGACCAATTTGGAGCACCTCTCTGACATATATCCACTATACATGATTCAGAGATCAGTGGCACATGGGCGTTTAATGATGTAAAAGATATATTATTGTATATTTATATTTAAAAAATCGTCAGTCTTATGGATTAATTTCTTTATTGGAGTCTCCAAGAAGATTAACGGAAGGCCTTGGATGAATTCTAAGAACTCCATCTTGATTTTTATTTTTCTGATTTGACAGAGTGTTTTTAATCATAATAAACGTGCAAAGAGAAAAATACTACTGTAGATTTTATCGGGTTTGATAAAAATATTTTCTTTTTTTCGCATTTTCTTAGAGCTCTTAATCCCTTAATACTCATATGTTTTTGATTACTGCAAGAGTTTAGCCGCTTTAATTTCATATTCAGTCAACATTTTGCAGATCATGAGCGACGCTCATAGAGTATTCAAGCGGTATAATTTTGTATATTCAAGCGGCAAATCCGAACGTCCCCGCCTCTCAAAAAGTTTTTTGAAAAAACTCCAAATCGGTGACAATAAAAAGTTTAGACCCATTTTGAGCAGGCTGTGTCAAAAAAATTGTTGTCTTCGATTTAGAGAGGCTTTTCTATAAAATGAAAGTACAGTACATTTTCTTAAACTGTACGTATTCTGTACTTTTAAAGGACCAGTCCAGTAAGTTACAATCATATGAAAAAATAATATATTCGGAAAAATCATGAAAAATGGAGCATTTTTTGTTTTTACGGCATGTTCTGAATCGTTGTAGTTTTCGAGATAATTGCGTTTGAAATTGTTCTTCGTTGTAATACACAAACTTTTTTGAATTTTTTGCGGAAAAATCGATTTTTGCATCAATTTTTTAAATTTTCATCAAATAAGCATTGTAGCAATTTTTTATAGCTAAATGAGACGAACAAAAAGACACCAAAATGATCCAATTTGAACATTGTTTTGAGTTATTGAAACGAAAACATGAATCAGAATTTTCGTTTCAATAACCCAAAACAATATTCAAATTGGATAATTTTGCTGTCATTTTGTTCGTCTCATTTAGCTATAAAAAATTGCTACAATGTTCATTTATGAAGATTTAAAAAATTGATGCAAAAATCGATTTTTCCGCATAAAATTCAAAAAAGTTTGTGTATTACAACGAAGAGCTTGTACACAAATTCCAAATTTCAAACGCAATTATCTCGAAAACCACAATGATTCAGAACATGCCGTAAAAAAAAATGCTTCATTTTTCATGATCTTTCCGAATATATCATTTTTTCACATGGTTGTAAATTACTGGACTGGTCCTTTAAGAGCATATTGACTCTCCATAGAACTTTTTTGAATAAAATTTTTGCACCTACGTTTAGGGCATTCGTTAATCTTTTAAAATATACATTTATTCAGAGAAGCCTTATGTCGGTTAACCTTCGGGTTTGATCGTTTTTTGACTTTCAGTCTTTTTTATTGGTTTTTCAGACATCCGGTTTCGGTTTGGTTTCACTTTCCCAGCTCTACGCGAATGCCCTTTTATTGATAATCATAAACACTGTCAATCGTATTGGAATAAAGCATTGTTATGAAGTAAATAAATAGATAAGGGGTAAAACAATAGACGATCAAAAATCTTTTATAATGAATTTAACACTCAAACGGTCTGATGTGAGGGCGTCGGTGTTTTAACAAGAAAAACTCAATTTTATTAGTTAATATTCAGATTTGATACTTTCAATATTATTAAGCACAGAATATAAGGGAATAGAACAAAAAACAACAAACACCGAAGATCAGAGTTCTTACCAAATTACCTCTAGAGGTGTCGGTTAAAAATTTTTTCGGTTTCATGTTTTTTCGCGCCTATTGGCGCGAAAAAACACAATGGGGGACTAAAGTGATTTTTGAAGAATTTTTTGAAAAAATCGAAAAAAATCTTTTCAAATCAACTTGGTCCCCTTATGTTTTTGGCCAAAATTATGAAAAAATTTCAGTTTTGTATGAGCCTCCATCCCTCCCCCTCCCCACGACACAATCAAATTTAAAAAATATTTTTTATAGAATCTTTATCCCCCCCCCTACCTGGCCAAAATCATATGTCTACCACAAAAAATCAACTAGATAGAACTCACACATGAAATAAGGGGAGGGACAATCTCGGAAGGCAGGGTGATGACATGATTGAGGGGGATAGGGAGGGGGGTCAGTGGTTCTATAGTGACACTGGCATGACATATTAAAATGACTAACATGACATTTAAATACCCAAAATGACATGCCAGAACAAAACCATGACACTGGCATGACGCCATTTCAGAGTCAAAGCCATTTGACTAAGTCAGTGTCGTTAGACCAATGTCAATGCCATTTCAAAAGTCAGTTTCCTTTAAATGTCACTGTCATTTCTAATGTCATTGTCATTTTAAGTTGATTTCTGCGATGCTGTAGTTTCTGACGTTTGAGGTAATAACAAAGTTGAAACGCGCACTGCTGGCTACCCGATTTTTTTTAAATTTACCATTTTTTCAAAAAATTGCAATTTTTTGGGCGGCGGTTTGTACACGTGTGTTCCTTAGTTTGTATTTGTCGCCTGGGCATTGGGCCAATCTTGAATATTTCAAGAAGCGTCTTTTAAAAGCACAAATTTTATTCATATATTATTTTATCTCAACAAGCAATCATATACATCCATTCTCAAACCAAGTATTGATAGACGTGTTAAAATAAGTGTTGTGATAATCATATGAAAGCGATTGAATCAATGAAGTACTGCTGCTACAAGTGCTATCTTCAGCTTGCTTGCAAACTTTGAAATTGGCTCCGATCAACATGTTTTGGTTATACCAAATCTAAATATAAAGTTTTTTTTGTATAGGAGAGATGTTTTTTACCTCAAAGTGATGATGAAACGCATTCGTTGCATCTAAGTTGACTTTCACAGGCAATTTTGTGACCAAATCTGCAACATTGACCAGGCGATATGAGTGCGGAATCTAAAAATGGATTGTTAACAATTTAGGCTTATTTAGCAAATCAACTCACGAAACTATCGTGTGCTATTGCATAGTTTAAATCTCCAGTTCGTGGCTGTCCAGTTGTTATAAGTTTTACATCATTTGAATTAGATATATTTTTATATACAGCATAAGTCGATGTAAGTGAGGCTAGTGCAGCACCAAGGGAATGTCCAAATACCTAAAGAATGTTTAGGGTAGAAAACAAAAATATGCTCGGTTCTGGATTAATAACCATAACTTGCCAGGGCAGTGGCATGGAGTCAGATGGGGGATGGGGAGAAGGTCAGTAAAAAATCCCCTTGGTTCCCCTTATGCTTTTATCCCAAATTTTTGAACAAAAAATCGATTTTAGCCTATTTTTATTCTTGACCTGGATCCAATCTATTTGAAGGAAAGAAAATCGGAAAAGCTTTGAAAACTTTTTTCTTACCCAAAGACCATAATCGGGATTAGCTTGCTTCAAGCTTTGCAGGTTTGCGCCAAGTCCAGCATTCCATATACCCAAAAAGCATGAAGAAAAATAAGAAAAAACATTGCCTCCTGGTGGAAAAGGTACTAAAGGCCCTTGAAGAATAAGATTAAGTTCGGTTATTACAAACTAAAATCACCATTTTAAATCTTAAAATTTCAAGAAAACCTGTGTAGTTCCTTGGGTACCACGAAATGCTACAACTATAGTATTTTGGGAGGGTAGTAAAGCCAAAACACTTGAACAATTGTTCTAAAAAATTTATTTAAAAAATCGTTTTTGGAGATTTTTCTTACGGAATCGTTGTAAACCGCAATTAGCTGTGCATCCGGAACTGTGTTACTTAAGCAAACTTGTGCCTAAACTTTTATATAAGGTGCCTAAAATCTATTAGTAAACTTGATTAAAATCGCCATAAGCTGAAGCAATAAATGGTAGAGTGTAGTTTCGTCCAAATTTGTCTGTATATGTGAAGTCGGAAGGTGGGTTTGTGGGGCAATTATACGTCACTCCCGTGGATCCACTCGCACAAAGTCCCGATAACAAAGTTGCTTGACAAGTAGAAGTGCTTGGATTCCAACTAAAAAAACAATCTATCTGTTTTAGCTGTTTCTATTAGACTATAAATGTTTGTTACACTGCGTTTCACTTCTATAGCGTCCCTCATTTTTGTGAAGGGGTACCCCTCCCAGCAGGGTATAAGCCCCCTGGGCAGAAATTTTTAGAAAGTGGACATTGTGTTTGTTGCAATAATTCGGTATAAAATATCCCCCCAATGTTGTGATAGAACTTTTTAAACACCCTGTATATGAAATGGAACAAATACAACTGTATGCATCTTCCCCCTGGGTCTACGGTAAATTTCTTCTAAAGTATCAAAAAAGGCTCCACCGAGACTATTTTTGTACTCATGAGCTTTTGTTTATGAGAAAGACAAAACTGATATATTAAAAATTTGTCCTTACCAACATGAACCTATGCCAAGAACTCCATCATCTTGAGTACAACTTGTACAATCAGTATGTAGACTACATTGAGCCCATGCATAAAAAACAAATATAATATAGAAGAGGGAGAGGCTTCTTCCTATCTGGATCGACATTAGGCCTATTGTAGTTATCGAATGACATTTTCACAACTATACCCTATTATAAAGCAATTTTGAGACTAAATTTTAATGGCTCCAACATACAAACCGAAGACCATTATTCCGATAAAAAATCCTTGTAGTTCACATGAATTCCTGTAGTTCACTCGTCTTGCGTCAAAGGGTCAAATTTTTAGTTAATATTCAGACTGATTGATAATAGATAGATAGAATGTACTTTCAATATTGCACGATCACATATGGATGAACAAAAAGCAATACGCAAAGATTTTTTGTTTTTAAGGTATGTTCTGAATCGTTGTAGTTTTCGAGATAATTGCGTTTGAAATTTTGAATTTGTGTACAAGCTCTTCGTTGTAATACGCAAACTTTTTTGAATTTTTTGCGGAAAAATCGATTTTTTAAATTTTCATAAAATGAACATTGTAGCAGTTTTAACTAANATGAGACGAACAAAATGACACCAAAATTATCCAATTTGAACATTGTTTTGGGTTATTGAAACGAAAATATGAATCAGGGTTTTCGTTTCAGTAACCCAAAACAATGTTCAAATTGGATAATTTTGGTGTCATTTTGTTCGTCTCTTTTAGCTATAAAAAATTGCTACAATGTTCATCTTATGAAAATTTAAAAAAATTCATGCAAAAATCGATTTTTCCGCAAAAAATTCAACAAAGTTTGTGTATTACAACGAAGAGCTTGTAATAAATCCAAAATTTCTATCAAAATTTCAAACGCAATTATCTCGAAAACTACAACGATTCAGAACATGCCGTAAAAACAAAAAATGCTCCATTTTTCATGATCTTTCCGAATATATCATTTTTTCATATGATTATAAATTACTGGACTGGTCCTTTAATACTAAACTATGTATATTTTTTGACATGCCTACAAAGATCTTAGTATATTGACCCCTCTTGGAACTTTTTTAAATAAAATTTTTGCACCTAGATTTAGGGCTTTCGTTAATCTTTCAAAATATACATCTATTTGGGAAACTTTATGTTGTTTAACCTTCGGGTTTAGTCGTTTTTTGACTTTCGGTTTTTTGTCGGTTTTTCAAGCATCCGATTTTAGTCCAGTTTCATTTTCCTAGCTCTAGACGAATGTCCTTTTATTGATAAGCATAAAACACTGTCAATCGTATTGGAATAAAGCGTTGTTATGAAGTAAATAAGTAGATAAGGGGTCAAATAATAAACGATCAAAAATAATCTTTGATCATAAATTTAATATCCAAATGGCCTGATGTGGTGGTACCGGTTTTTTAACAAGACTCTATTAGTTAGTATTCAGATTTAATACTGCTGAATGCACTTTTAATATTATTAAGCACAGAACATTAGGGAATAGAAAAGGAACGATAAACACCGAAGATCAGTGTTCTTACTAAATTACCTCTAGAGGTAGTGTTCTAATTCTAGTTGAGGTATTGTTTCTTATTTTTCTTTTCTTGTCATTTCTAATGTCTGTATCATTTTAAGTTGATTTCTGTGATTCTACCGTTTCTGACGTATGAGCCATTTTCAAAAAAACATAGGGGAATCCTTATGATTTTTTTGAAATTTTTGACCACCTAGCACAAAGTTGAAATTTTGGGGAGGGATCCTTTAGAGTATGAGGGTTCCCCCTATTTTTTGGCCAAAATTTTGTTTTTTAAACAAATTTGGCAATAATTTCGAAAATTTTTTGAAAAATTTACCTTGGAGGACCAAGGTGTAATCTTATCGCTCGCTGAGGTCTTAAATTTGGAGGGGGCAGTTTGTAACGTGTGTTCCTTAGTTTGTATCGCTCGTGACCGTTGGCTTTTTCGGAAGCTATGAGATATTTTTCTATCTTGTAATCGTTCTTGGATCACCCAAAATTCTGTTGCGGCACCCAGCATCGTAATTTTGGTCCAAATTTGAGGGGGGGAAGTTTTTCAAAAAAATTTGTTCAAAATTTCCCATTTTTCATCAAAATTTATTCTTTTTTTCGTAAAATAGTCATTTTCTGTGCATTTTCAGCTAAAAAACCGGCTATTTTCAAAAAATTTCGAGCTTACGGCAGTGGCGTAGCCAGACTCCAAGAATGGAGGGAGGAACCTTTTCAAAAAATTTTTTACATTGGTCCCCCCTAGGGCTATCCAAATTGACTCTTTTTGAAACAACTGTCTCTTTTGGAAACATTTTCTCCCTTATATGCTCATCAAATTTTTTCTCCTTGATAAGTTCGATAGTCAGGTTAGACAACGATGTAATTTTTTGCAGCAGAAGCGGTGAGGAAAAGTGAAGAAAAATTACATCGTTGTCTAGCTTGCCTGTCAAACTTATGAGGGAGAAAAAATTTGATGAGCATATAAGGGAGAGAAAAATAAGGGAGTAAATGTTTCAAAAATACGCCTGTTATTTGCCAGGCAATTGCCATTATCTGCCAGGGGCCTGTTGCACAAAATGAAAAGTGTAAAGTGAATAAAAAAATACACTAAAAAACTGTAAAGTGCAAACTTTTCACTTTTTCGGTGAAAAAAATGACGGGTCAACTTTGACCTTACACTTTTAAAAAAAAAGTGAAAAGTTCATCGAAAGATCGTTTTAATCTAAAAAATGGCCTCAAATGTAGGCATTATTAATTTATCCAAGATTTATTTCCTCTAACAGGGTTTCTAAATTTACTTAAATTTAAGTAATTTACTTAAATTGGACCCCGATTACTTAAATCATTTAAGTACTTAAATTTTACTTAAATCAGAAAATTTCTCTTAAATTATTAAAATATGAAAATTGGCACAAAGTTTTTCATCAACTATCATAATTTAACGAAAATCGCGAAGGTTAACATAATTCGGCTTTGCTTGATTTGCAAAAATCGTTTCATTAAATAAATCATATTGAAATCAGGCAACGCAAACTATTGTAAATCTGCTTAAAATATCGAATTTGACCATTTTCGTTCATTGATTTGCTTGTAAAATGTTTTTGAAAAAAGATTTTTTGTCGATTTAATTTCTTTTTAATTTGTTTTTTTGTATAAAAATTTTTTTATAGCATTGGAAAATGCGCCAATTAAAAATTTCGAGTAGTTTTTTAAGTGCACAAAAATTTACGGTTTCTAATGCAACCGAAGAAGAAAATGTTCAGGTTAATGTTGTTTGGGTGCCATCATTTATCATTTTTTTCAGGAGATTACAGTAAACGATCTTGAATATGCTGCAGAAGATAGACAAGAGGAAGTTCGAAAAAGTTTAGAATCGATCGAAACGAGTCAGGAAAT
>OZJO01020577.1:3451-14317 GCA_900406225.1 Acrobeloides nanus
TTTTTCTTCTAAAATCATCGTTCTAAGGGTTATTTTATGCGAGAACTCAGACATCACCGAAGCGTTGCGGTAGAAACATTTTTTTCAAGGACGATGGTCAAGGATGCATTTTGACGCTTCGGTGATGCGCTGAATCGATTTCTCGCATAAAATAACCCTTAGAACGATGATTTTAGAAGAAAAATCCACAATTTTCATAAATTCGCTTCAATAAAAAAACACTCATTTCCCTGAATCAGGGTCAAGGAAGCATTTTCACGCTTCGGGAATGCGCGCAATCGATTTTTCGCCTAGAAATTACCCTAAAAAGTCGGTTTTTAGAAGAAAATCGGAAAAAAATTTTTTTGGAAAAAATCACGTGGGTGGTCCCCCCCCCTATGTAAACGAGCTCCGAAAAACTAAATCTTTTACAAGGAAATTGAGGCGCATTGTTTAATAATTTTTAAAGCCCTTGCTTGTGTAAAAATATATTCGAATACGAAACTACTTAAACTAAATGTTATTTGTGAAAAATGGGTAGTACTGGTATATTCAACGAAGAATATCTAAATAAACTTTATTTTCCGGATATTGACGACCCTGTGCCATTCAATCCAGATGATTTTCAAGAGATTGAAACTTTAGCTGCATCGCAACATATTGTAAAAAGTTATTTTCATAAACAATTTAAGAAAGAAATAGCGATTAAATGCATAAACATACCAGTTGAATTAAATAATGCTAACCAAAGGGAAGAAAGGCTCCTAAAACTTAAAAAGGAAGTAGAAAACTTTAACAAACTTGGAAATGTTGAAAATATCGTAACATTTTATGGAATGTGTATTGTTAAAGATCAAGCATGGATTTGTATGGAATTAATGGATCTATCTCTAGTTGACTTGTATCAAAAGTTTCATAGTTTTACCCATCTAACTACCGCATCACAGAAAAAGTTGTTACAAAAGTCAACTTCTAAAGGAAATCATTTTCCAGAAGTAATATTGGGGGCAATTATTGTGAACATTCTGGATGCCTTAATCTACTGTAAATCCAAAAACATAATGCATCGCGATATTAAGCCACATAATATTTTGTTAAATATAGAAGGACAAATAAAATTATGTGATTTTGGTGAATCAAGAATATTAAATAGTAAGTGTTCAGGTTTAAAGTCTGTTCCTCTGAGATCGACCAAAAAATTTTGAGCTCCATAGTGCAGAAGCAATTAGTGCAAAGTTCATCTTTTTCTGTTTAAAAACAGTGAGGGCCGCCACTATTACGTTCGGATGGCTCCCGAACGGACTTTAGACACTAATAACTTCACTAATAGGTGTTCGGACGCATTCAGAAACGTTCGGATGCGTTCGGGCGCTCGTCCGAACGTTTCTGAACGCGACTGAACGTTTCCGAACGCGTCAGAACGGAATTAGTGATATTATTAGTGAAGTCAAAAATTTTCGAATGAATTAGTGGCTGCCCTGAGGGTTCGATCTCCGCTGAATCACGGGTAACTTGTCCCTTTCACCTAGCAGTGACTAAATTCCAAGCTGGATTCTTTAATTTTTCTGTTAAAGATTCAATGGCAAGCACTTTTGTTGGTACTATGTGTTATATGCCACCAGAACGTTTCACAACACAAGATCCATACTATTATGATAATCGTACTGATGTTTGGAGCCTAGGAATAACTTTATTAGAAATTGTTTATGGAAAGCTTCCCTATTGTTATATTGAAAGTGTTACTGAAGTTTCAGAGAAAAATATAATGGCAATTATTGTAAATTCGTCTCCAGAAAAGCTAATCCAAGGAATCTATAAAGATGGCTATTCGTTTAGTTTAGTAGATTTTACAACAAAATGTCTTCATAAACTTGAAAATAGACCAAAGTTGAATGAACTAGTAGATACGAAATTCTATCAAAAGATAAAAGATACGAGATTCTATCAAAAGCATAAATATGCATCAAATCAAGAAACTGTGCGAGAGTTTGTATCACATGTAATTCCAAGGATTTCTAAGGCAAGCAATTCTAAGGATTATCGCATGCTAATCTTTAGTAGATTTTTTCTAAACCTAGTAGTGATACAGTCAAACCTTGATATAAGCGCACCCCTAGGGAGGGCGCTTATATCAAAATGGGGGGGTGAGCATATATCGAGGTTTTTTCGATAAATTCGCCAAAAATCGAGGTTAAATCCGATTTCTTTGATCAATTTTGGATAGCTAAATGTAGGAAAAATATTTTATAAAAAATTATTGAAAAAATTTTTTGATATGGCCTTTTGAAGTTGATGCTATTTTTATTCAATTCTTTTTACCCTATTTTCAAAAAACTCAGATTTTTTCGGTCAATAGCATTTTTGAAAATTAGAATAATTTTTTTGGAGCTTCGGAACTAGTATAGTTGAAGCATCGCACTGAACGTGAATTTTTTCGAAAAATTTTTCAATTTTTTATCGAGAAATGATCCCTTTGGGAGTGATTTTATGAGAGGATTTTATCAGAATTTCGCATTCCTAAGGAATGAAAATGCTTCTTGGAATCAAGAAAAGGCTGTTTTTCCTATGACAATACTTATTTATTAAAGTCCAAGATTAATGATAATAAGCATGCGATTCTTGTTATAAATGTGGCCCTTCAAAAACAACTTTTCTTGATTCTAAGAAGCGTTTTCATGCTTTATGAATACGAAATTCGGATTCCTCACATAGAATTACCCCTAAAGGGATCATTCCTCAGAAAAAGTTTCAAAAAATTCTTAGAAAAGCATTCACGTTCAATGCTACGACTATACTAGTTCCGGAGTTTCTTATAAACACTTCTTCAGCCCGACCCTAGCCTTTTATCTGCTAAATGGATGTTAGTTAGTTCAACGTTGGAATATCACGCTAAAATCGAAGAATTTGGTATTGAATTTAAGCCTGATATCATTCATGAACAATTACATAATTTTCTAACTGCCAAAGAAGAAAGGCAAATTTTTATTCTCGTGACTGGGTATAATACGCTGAGTGCTATGAAGTTATCTCAAATTTTGCAAGGGATAACTGAGTATAAGAAAGATGATAGTTATATTTTTATACGTCTAAGCTCTCTATTACAAGAACGTGTAATAGAAGCATTTAAATCAGAGTCGAATAACTTGTTAATAATTGAAGAAGATAAATCTATAGAAGAACAAGGTATACAGGGAGTCCAATATAAATTATCTCAAATCATGAATGAAAATATTTTTCAAAAAATAGTTCTTATCACTAAGCAAGCAAATGCTTTAACTGATTTGTTTAAAAAATACCCTAAAAAATATCAAGAAGCAAGGGATAACAAAAATAGTTTTACCCATCTAACTACCGCATCACAGAAAAAGTTGTTACAAGAGTGTCAAATCATGTTGCAAGGGTGTGAGATAAGTTTAAATCAATTAATAGATGAAAATTCAACAGAACTGATAGATTCAACAACACTAGTTAGGCTGATTAATAATGATCCAATTAGTATAGGCCATGAACTAATAAGCTTAGGTGGCACTCAAAATTACTATATACCCCGTACATTCAATTACCAAACAGTGATTAAAACAGAAATCTTTAAAGAAGAAAAGGGAAAGTTAAAAGAAGACAAAGTCAGATATTTATTGGCGATCAGTGATATTGATGAAGCAAGACTTAGAAGATTAGTACCTGAAGATAATAAAATCTCTTTGTTTCAAGAATATGATCTGGATAAGAGTAACGATATTAGATCTATTATTTTAAATAATGGCCAAGCAGCAGAGCAATTTAAGCAATTATGCCAACGTTATCCAGCTCTTAACATTCATTGGCTAAAGAGCGAATCAGATCAACTCATATGGCAGCAATCACAAGGCTCTATATCCGGATTACATCAATATATAGATGAAAGTCATACTAAGTACTACTCAGAAACTGAACTGTTGAGTCAAACGGACAAAGTGATGATTATTTCTGATACAGCAGGAATGGGTAAGACTACAGTACTAACCAGATTATCACAGCTATTAAAGCAACAAGCCCCAGACTTATGGATAGTCAGAATTGATTTAAGTCATTTTACTAAAGAGCTTCAAGAGCAAAAAGTCAAGAGTAGATTTGAAACACAAGATATTGATGAAGCAATTGCATTTCTATCCAATGATATATTAAAGCTAGGAACTCCTCTAGAACAAGCTATATTTACAAGTTACTGTCAGAAAATGATATTAATGCTTGATGGCTTTGATGAAATTAGTCCAGATTATAGAGAAATAGTAATTGATTTAGTGAACGTACTCAGGAATAGTGCAATAAAGCAGCTTTGGGTTACAACTCGGCCTAATGAGAGAGATATACTCGAAGATAACCTACAGCAGCTTTCCTATAAGCTCGAACCTTTCTCTAAACCCAATCAAGTAAACTTTTTGACTAAATTTTGGCAACAAACATCAGGTCTTTCTGAAGTCACTCAAAAACAGCAAGAACGGTTCAAAGATAATGCTGGAGCATTAATAGACTTACTAACAAAATCGATAAAATATAAAGATACAGAATTGACTGGCATTCCCCTCCAAACCAGAATGCTTGCCGAAGCTTTTGAGAAGGATTTTGCAGAGTTGTTTAAAGCAAAAGTAGCTAAGCTGCAATTACCAGAAAAGCTTGATCTAAAAGATTTATATGAACGCTTTTTAAAGCAAAAATATGATATTCAGCTAGAAAAAAGTAATTTAGGTATTAGCCAACCAAACGTAAAATTACATAATGAAACAGAGTACTCGAACTTTATAGAAAAGCATCAAAACTTAGCCTTATATACATTATTTCCAAAAGACAAGGTAGAAATGTTACTCTGTGAAAAATTTTATCAAGAATATAGCAAAACATATCCACGTTTAGCTAAATTAAACAAGAAAAATAAACAGTTAATTTTTGAGGATAAGAAACAAGAACTCTTAACTTTTATCGATGATATAAAAAAAGGTAAAGCAAATACTGGAATTATTGATCAAATCATTGAAGATAAACCTCACTTTATTCATAGAACTTTTGCTGAATACTTAGTAGGGAAGTTTTTGGTAGCTAGGCTAGATAATGAAGCAATGGTTGAGTTTGTACTGCAAGAAATTCTTATGCAACCAGCTTATCAAGTTACTAGAGCTTTTTTTAATGGTCAGCTACCGGAATCTTTACCAGAAAATACTTTGGCACGATATGGAAAACAGATAGAAAGATTATGGCAATCAGATAAGACAAATCTTTATAGTAATAAAGGCATGACGCTTTTACACCTAGCAGTTGAAGAAGGCACTGTAAGCATTAGCAGATTTTTATTGGATAGTCTAAAAGGGCATGAAACAATTTTAAAATCTCTAGTGGAAGCCACTACTACTAATTATTTTAAAGAAACAGCCTTACATTTAGCTGCTGCAGGGGGTTACTTGGATGTCGTCCAATGGTTGGTGGAACATGGAAAAGCTAATGTTGAGGCTACAGACAATGATGGCTGGACGGTGCTGCACTATGCAGCTGAATGGAATGAATTGGATGTCGTCAAATGGTTGGTGGAGCATGGAAAAGCTAATGTTGAGGCTAAAAACAAGCATGGCAAGACGGTGCTGCACTATGCAGCTGAAAGGAATGAATTGGATGTCGTCAAATGGTTGGTGGAGCATGGAAAAGCTAATGTTGAGGCTAAAAACAAGCATGGCAAGACGGTGCTGCACTCTGCAGCTGAAAGGAATAAATTGGATGTCGTCCAATGGTTGGTGGAACATGGAAAAGCTAATGTTGAGGCTACAAACAACGATGGCTGGACAGTGCTGCACTGTGCAGCTCTAAGGAATAAATTGGATGTCGTCCAATGGTTGGTGGAACATGGAAAAGCTAATGTTGAGGCTACAGACAACCCCTTTGGCAAGACGGTGCTGCACTATGCAGCTGAAAGGAATAAATTGGACGTCGTCCAATGGTTGGTGGAACATGGAAAAGCTAATGTTGAGGCTACAGACAATGATGGCTGGACGGTGCTGCACTATGCAGCTGAAAGGAATGAATTGGATGTCGTCCAATGGTTGGTGGAACATGGAAAAGCTAATGTTGAGGCTACAGACAAAGATGGCAAGACGGTGCTGCACTATGCAGCTGAAAGGAATGAATTGGATGTCGTCCAATGGTTGGTGGAACATGGAAAAGCTAATGTTGAGGCTACAGACAAAGATGGCAAGACGGTGCTGCACTATGCAGCTGAAAGGAATGAATTGGATGTCGTCCAATGGTTGGTGGAACATGGAAAAGCTAATGTTGAGGCTACAGACAAAGATGGCAAGACAGTGCTGCACTGGGCAGCTCGATGGAATAAATTGGATGTCGTCCAATGGTTGGTGGAACATGGAAAAGCTAATGTTGAGGCTACAGACAAAGATGGCAAGACAGTGCTGCACTGGGCAGCTCGATGGAATAAATTGGACGTCGTCCAATGGTTGGTGGAACATGGAAAAGCTAATGTTGAGGCTACAGACAACCTCTTTGGCAAGACGGTGCTGCACTATGCAGCTGAAAGGAATAAATTGGACGTCGTCCAATGGTTGGTCGAACATGGAAAAGCTAATGTTGAGGCTACAGACAACCTCTTTGGCAAGACGGTGCTGCACTGGGCAGCTGAAGGGAATAACTTGGACGTCGTCCAACGGTTGGTGGAACATGGCGCTGATGTTAATGCTACAGACATTGATGGCAAGACTCCACTTAATTTAGCTGAAAAACGAAAACACAAAAAAATCACTGAATATCTTAAAAAATCACCGAATATTAAAAAGAAGAGTAGAATCTGTAGAGTAAGTTAGTAGTGAATCAGCTGCGATGGCAGATGTTATTAATGTAAATGGGCCCGAGGATTTTGCTAACTTACTTTGTGAGATACGGGAGGACTAGCTTAAGCTGCTTGACAATAATCAATTATTTTTTATCCAAGCATTTTATTATTTTATGCAATAAATTTTATAGCATGAACAATTAATTATATAGCCTGGTAGCGAGCGCCTGTCGGCTCTCGTATTTAAGAGTAACTTGAACCAAGCCGGTTCTTTTTTTGATGAAATTTTCGACTGTAATAGGGTTTTTCTAGCCGGGAAATCGATTTCGAGCATTGCCGAGGCATGGGAAATTCTCCTGATTCAGGGAATACAAAGTTTTTGAGCCATTTTCGGGGTATACCCCTTGTAGGGGCACCTTCCCGTGGTCAAAATAAAAAATTTCTTCAGATTCTTGTTCCCCATTTCGAAAAACCCCTGAAACCGAATTCCAGCAAACTTGGAGAACTTTAACCCTTTAATGCCGGCTATATAATCTTGCAGAGTTTTACTGAAAATAAGGCTTTTATCGTATTTATCAGGTATGAAATATTGTTTAAAAATAATGTTATTTTCATCGAAAGAATTTAATTACGTCTGAAAAAATATATTTTTAAAAATGGACTAATTTTCGGTAACTCTTTAGGGTTAACCCCTATCATAAAATGGACTTCAAATTCGGATTCCTCACATCGAAAAACCTTAAGAAAATGACCAAAACCATTTTTCTAGCCTTCTGGGATCATGAGAAAACCTTAAAAATGTATTTTTGTTTTCGACCCTAAAATTTTGTTTTTGGTCCAAAAATGAGAGTAACTTTTTTCAAAAGCCGATATCTCCATGAGGAAAAAAGATTTTTTGACGCGGTTTTCGATTTTGAATCGTTTAAACACTAAATTAACAAATTCAAAAAGAATTAATGTTATCGGACTTAGCTATCGTTTTTTATCAACCTTCAAAATCGTGTTACACCGGTGTAACAGCCGGCATTAAAGGGTTAATTTAAAATTCGTTTTTTGACCCCAAGGGGTCAAAACTCGAGTTTTCAAAAAGTTCTTCAATTTGGCTGAAATTTTGTTTTGGGGGTTTTCCGACACTGGGAACTCGATTCTGAAGGAATGTTTTGATTTTGACTCTGTACGGTACCCATATGAGGGTAGATCACCAAAAAAGGCCTGTTCTTTGTAAACCAGTTTTGACCATATTCCCGAGGTCTAGGCTAAAAATAACGTCTGATCAGCGCTTACAAAAGGAAGGTCGAAAATTTCGTCAAAAATCGAATTGTATAGCCAAATATTAACAATTTAAAATAGAGGTGCATTTTTGATACCTATTTTTTTGAAAAAGTCTGTATATTGACACGAAAACATGACCTATTCTCAAAAAGACCGATTGGATCGTATTCAGCATACACATATATAGTACTACAAGGCAGATCCGAACAACTGGACAATGCCAATGAAAAGAGAGATGACCAAGGTCATTTGTAAACTAATGACCGAGACCTAAGTATAGGAGGGTATCCTATTTTCTTACTAGAGATGGGGGAGGGGTATTTTATTACTAAGGAGGGGGGGACCAATTTTTTTCTTTTTGACAATCAAGGCACTTTGGGATACGGACGATTTGGGACAATGGTAATAACAATTATAACAAGGTCATTTGTTATACGAATGACCGGGACCTAGGTATAGGGGGTATCCTATTTTCTTACAGGGGTACAATTTTTAACTTTTATTTAACAAACAAGGCAAATCCGGACAACGACGATTCGGTAATTTTATGCGGGAAATCGATGATCGTACTCCCGAACCTTAAAAATGCTTTCTTGACCCTGATTCAGGGAATGGGGTGAGTGTATTGAAGCGAAAATCAAACATTTTCGGATTTTTATGAGAAAACCGTCAATTCTGAGGTTTGTCTATGCGAGAAATCGATTGCGCGCACTCTCGAACCCTGAATCAGAGAGCATTTTCATGGTACGAAAGTGAGCGCAATCGATTACCCGCCTAGAAAAACCTAAGAATCGATGGTTTTCTCATAAAAATCCGAAGATATTTGATTTTCGCTTCAATACACCGATTCTTTCTCTGAATCATGGTCAAGGAAGCATTTTTAAGGTACGAAAGTGCGCGCAATCGATTCCCCGCATAAAATTACCCCTAAGGGGTCACTTGTTAAAAAATTTTTTGACACTTTTACTTCGGCATTTTTATTCCTGTGAAGTGCGCCCCCCAGGCGTAGTAGCTCCGAAATTTTGATTTTGGGGGACCGTATTATCGAGAATCCACTGTATTTCTGAAAAATATCATAATTCAAGATTTTTTGTAGTTTTTACTTGTCAAATGTCCGCTTGTCATTTGCCTGCCAGGCCTATAAACAGATGATTTTTCCAATTCCGGCGTTTCCTTCAATACAAATGCATCGATTTGCATGGGGGTTGTTCATCAGTTCAGTAATGGCATCAAAGGCTACCTTTTGATCTTCTTTATCCAAGTCATCGACCATGGCCAAAATTTTCGAGTCGATAAAACATGAAAAAATCGTCAAAATTCCGTTTTTATACACCCTGTAATTTTTTTTAATCATCAGAAAGCCGACCCCTTTTGATCATAAGGCTATTTGATCACAAGCATGGAGAACAAGAAGCTGACAAATTTTCGAAGAATCTTTTCCTCTTATAAGTAGCAAGACACAGGGTCTGAAAAAGAGGCCAAGGCCGGCCCCCGAAAGTCCCCTGGAGGCTTTGGCTCCGTCTATGGGGCCGAGGCCCAAGGGGACCAGCCTTAACCCGGGCCCTAGGGGACTTTGGAGGCTGACGGAGGCTTTTGGGCCGATGAGGGCTTTGAGTCATTTCAATAAGTTTTTGCTCTTTGATAAGTTCGACAGCAAGTCAGACAACATTAAAATTTATTTATTTATTTTTTGATAAGTTCGACTATCGAGTTTGACTGTCGAACTTATAAAAAATATAAATTTTAATGTTGTCTGACTTGCTGTCGAACTTATCAAAGAGAAAAAACTTATTGAAATGAATCAAAGCCCCCGTGGGCCCACAAAAGCCCAGTCGGCCCTAAAAGCCCTCTAGGGTCCCGGGGGCTTCATCCCTATCGACGGAGCTGACGCCCCCAGGGGGCTTTCGGACCCTGGCAATATATTTGAATAGGGATTACTCAATTTTTTCTTTCATCAGCTCTATAGCTGTGTATGAAAGGTTGTATGACTCTGTCGAGATACCACTAGAAATCTACTAAATGGTATAAAAAATGCAAAATTTTAAAACATTTGCCCTCCTCCCATCTGATAGATAGATTGAAAGTCTATTTTGTGCTTTTATAAAAAAGTATTTCCTTTACAATTTTGTGCATTACTTGTTATATTGTTAAAAATGTGACCTTCGCTCGTTATCAGCTTATTTTTATTTGGGAAAATCAATATTTTTGTGTACTTTTTAGTCCCAGGCATGAGTGTAAATGGAAGATTTTCATGATGATCTCTAGTTTTTTTCTCGCTCGTTCGATATTTATATGTTTTTCTAAAAATTTCACCAGTTTTCTGGAATTTTTTCAACTTTCCAAGGTTCAAAGATTTCTAGGTTTTTATAATTTCTTATTTAACGTACCGTGCTCGTTCATTATCTTTTTTCTCGTCCAGTATTGATTAGTTGAAACTAGTATAGTTGAAGCGTCGCACTGAAAGTGAATTTTTTTAAAAATTTTTTGCGAGAAATGATCCTTTAGGGGCAATGGGGGACCGAGCGCTATCACGCTCGAAGGGGAAAGGAGAATTTCCGATCCGAGCACTAAGTCATCCACCCTTCTCCGATGGCTTCCAAATACTTTGTAAGAAAATTTTGGAGCTAGTCCGGCTGGGGGGACCAAGTGACGTTCAAAAAAAATTTTTTTTGAATTTTTGCAAAAATGACTTTTCTAGGGGTAATTTTATGCGAGAAATCGATTGCGCGCATTCCCGAAGCGTGAAAATGCTTCCTTGACCCTGATTCAGGGAATGGGGTGGGTGTATTGAAGCGAAAATCAAACATTTT
>OZJO01020586.1:0-24903 GCA_900406225.1 Acrobeloides nanus
TTTTTTATGAGTACCTTATATTGGCCTCTACTATCTTTCCACGTGAAAATTATAAAAAACTGGGACTTACACCTCGTGAGTGTCCCTTGTGAGAAATTTTGTTCTGAGCAATTTCGCACGGTGCCTAGCAAACAATTTTTCCAGCTATACCAATTTTGGATCGCCGTGGTTGATACTTGAATTAGAACTAGATACATAACATACATACAACGTAATGCCAAATAAAGATCGAGGCAATACTTTTATGGCGCGAAAGACTCACGCATAGAGTTCGATTTCTTTTTTTTGCAGAAACATTGACGACTTTTTCTTGAGTTTTTAGAAAAAACACATACTCGAAATTGATTCTTTTCGATTCGTCTATAGTTTAAGTTTATTTACAAAAATCTCAATTTATTCTGTTAGATTTTCTATTACAGGGCAATGATGCAAATGGAACGGAAAACCTTTTTTCACAGTTGCACAACTCCGGTACCCCGGTAAGTTTTTACCGCGAGGGTAAGTCGTAGGTCAAGGGGTAGGGGGGGGGAGGGTAGGTCATTTTTTCCTGGCGCTGAAAGCACCAGGAAAAAAAGTAAGGGGACCGAGGTAAATTTTTGGATATTTTTTTGCCTTCAAATTTGGGGGGAGGTTAGTCATAAAAGCAAACTTGTTGACCTTCCTTTGTGCAACTGTGCCTTTTTTGTTTGAAAAGTTATTATTCGCAAATTTTTTAAATCTTGCAACTCGAAAGCAACTATCTACAGTCGAGTCTCGTTATAACGGCACCCCTCCGGGGGGTGGCACTTTTTTTGCCAATTTTCGAAAATGCGATTGATTTTAATGCAAATGAGATAAAAAATAGATATTTTTTTGGAATCTACACTACAAAATTGTGGAGAAAATGTGGTTAACCCATCAAAATAGCCTTAAAAATGGCTAAAATACAAAAAAAGCTAAAAAATGACCAAAAAATTTTTTTGACGAATTTCTAAAAAACTCGTTCAGATTTGGAGTTTCCATGGCCAATTCTTCGAGAAAATGTGGTTAACCAATCGAAAATGTCAACAAAATGACCGAGTTAGAAAAAAATCGAGATTTTCTATGTAAAATTATCCCCCTGTATCTCGGTCCAGGAAAAGCCCAGGATAATTATTTTATTGTTATTTTTTATTTTTATATGTGTTTTTAGTAGAAAAAATAAGAATTTTTATACTTTTTATAGGATTTTAGAGAAATTGGAGGGGTGCCGTTATAACGAGACTCGACTGTATTAGCATTATAGCAGAATTTAGATCGGCAAAATTTAAAGATAATTGAGTTCGAATCGCAAGATTGAAAAAATTTGCAAATAAAAATTTTTAAACAAAACAAGGTGTTCTTTCGTTTGCGCCACCCTGTAGATTGATTAAAAAAAGTTTTGATCGATGTTTAGCACCCGGTCCTGAATCAAATTAATCTTCATGCAGAAATTGGATCTCGATCTATTTAACGATATAGCAATATGTTATCTTTCTGGAAAATATTTTGAACAACTGCCACATATCGCGGTATTACTTTTTTAAATACTTCCAGGCGCACCATTGTTGGCAATTTGTTGAATCTCGACAAAAACGATTGAAATTATTTCTTCACATGCTATAGTTGAAATTTTTTTTGGCTACCACGGAACTTTTTATTGAATCAGGCAACGTGTACATTGAAACGAAAAGAAACGTGGATCTTGATATAGCTTTTTATGCATCCCTGCGTGGTCGTATGGCGGGAAAATCAGGATTAGTCATACGAACACGCACACTGCGACCGAAAATGAGAAAAAAGTCTTCAAAAAAATAATCGTTTCAATACTCAATTTTTGATTGATTCAAGGAATTTGCACTGAATTTTCTTACTGAAAAAATCAAAATTTTTAAAAGCTTTGCGAAGCTTTTTCTTGGATCCCCATCATAGAGATGCTGAAAAATGGAGTTTTCTAAATCATTCAAACTCGGCCCAAAACTAATTATAAAGCTCGGGCATGGTCAAAAATGAAAAATTATTGTATTTTTAAGTCAAAAGAGCCACAATTTAATAGCATTTTCCTGGAATTTGTGTTAAAAAATCAACATTTTTGCCTCTGGGGCAAAAAAACTCGGGCAGAAAAAAATTATTTTCAAAAAATCGCTCGTAACTTTATTTTTCAACATTTGAGGAATATTTTAAGACCAAAATTATAGAAAATGGAAACGAGGAAAAGCTTCGCAAAGCTTTTAAAAATTTTGATTTTTTCAGTAAGAAAATTCAGTGTAAATTCCTTGAATCAATCAAAAATTGAGTATTGAAACGATTATTTTTTTGAAGACTTTTTTTCTCATTTTCGGTCGCCGTGCGCAGGGATGCATCAACAAAGCTATATAAGGATCCTCTTCTTTTCGTTTCAATGTACACGTTGCCTGATTCAATAAAAACTTCTGTGATAGCCAAAAAAATTTTTAACTATAATCACTCACTACGAACGAAATGAAAAAATTCAATAAAAACAAAATTACATGCTTGACAAAATTAGCGCTAGCAACCAATGGCGTATCCAGGGGGCCATTCCCCCGCCCCAAAATTCCGAAAAGTCGAAAAAGTTCTTAAGAGCCCTATTTATGATTTTTGCTGAAATTTAAAAAAAAATTTCGAAGAAATCATAAGGGTATATGGGGATTATAATGGGATGTGATTTTTTTCAAAAAATTTCGAAATTTTTCCATTTTTCAACAAAATTGTCCAAATTTTTCTATTCTTTTACAAAAATCGTATTTTTTGAGCATTTTCAGCTTGAAGTATTTTCTTAAAAATTTTTTTGCATCATCGCTTGTTTTTTGTTTAAAGAGCATATTTTCATCAAAATTTGTCGACGCGCTAAAATTTTGACAAATTTTTGGTTGTACGACTTTCGAGCATGTACCTCTTAAATTTTTGGCACTATAACTTTCGCTACGAATCTCGCCATACTAACTTTCGCCATGTGACTTTCTCCACGATAACTTTCGCCACGTAACTTTCGCCACTTTCGTGTCAATAAACATTTAATTTTAGACTAATTGAGGTGCCTGATTTGCAATAAATATGTATATTGACACGAATGTGGCGAAAGTTAATGTAGCGAAAATTATGTGGCGAAAGTTATAGTGCCAAATTTTTCTGGTTACGCCGCTGCTAAAGACTAAACCTAGTATTTTAGCTAGTTAATCGAACACTATATATTGCAGTTAAACATTATTTTAAAAGATTAACAAAATTAACAATCATTGAAGGTGATAAAATGGCGTACCATGAGACCAAATTTTTAAATGGCACTATAAACAAGAACTACGCCATTTTAATACCACACGCAAATGCGAATGAATCCAATGCGAACTCGGATGAAGAATATACTTTTGGCTCAAGTTTATCAACTTTATTATGGATAATTCATGCTGGTTTTATAAAATTAGTAGATTATTTTTCTATCAAACGACGAGATAATGAAGATGCTATATGGGAAGGGACTAAAAATATTTGTGGGCCTGTCGAAACCAAATTTATACATATTTTCAAATACATGCAACTTAATGGTAAGCTTTGAAATATATATATAACAAGAGCAATTTCGAGTTTTTTCGCGATTTTTTCGAAAATTTTTTGAATTTTTTCTAAAAATGACGTACAATATTTCCTCTAATAGTACCCCTTTAAAAATCGACTTTTTTAAATCGCCTAAAATCGAGGTTAAATCGGATTTGATTGATCGACAGCATTCCAGATAGTTGAGAATCCGAGCTATCTAAAATGCGGTCGATCAATGAAATCTGATTTAACCTCTATTTGTGGAGATTTTCAGAAGGTTGATTGCCGTGTATGAAACTTAATATTTAGTGCTCCAAAAATTCTTTTCGATGAAACTTTTTTCAGTACTAGGCAAGAATGTATGCTAAATACGATTCAATCGGTCTGTTTGAGAATAAATCATATTTCGTGCCAATATATAGACTTTTCAAAAAATTGGAGTCTCACAAATGTAACCTTATTTTAAAACGTTGATATTTGCCTATAGAAGAGAAATTTTTACGAAATTTTCGACNCGTAATTTTCAAATTTCGTATTTCGTAATTACGAAATTGGCCAAAAAACCCGTAATTTCGTAATTCGTGTTACGTTACACCTCTGATCCGCACGGATTTTCCGTACAAGGATCTTTCGCACATTTTTTTACACTATAAAAGTAGCCTGAATTTCAATAAAACCGTGTTTATTGAAACGATTGGCAAAACATTTTTAAAAAATGTGAGAAAAAAAATTTAAAAATTTTTTAAATCGAGTTTTCAACATGGAGAACACGAATCCGAAGGACTTTTTTGATTTTGAATACTGGAAGGTATCCCTACGACAGGTTCAACCCAAAAAAGGTCTGCTCTTTGTAAGGCATTATAGCCTTAAAAGCCGAGATCTAGCACAAAAAATCACGCCAGATTCATGGTTGCGTCTAGAAAAAACGTGTCGAAAATTTTGTAAACAAATCCACTTCTATAGCCAAATATCAACATTTAAGAATAAGGTTACATTTTTGAGACCGCAATTTTTTGAAAAGTCTGTACATTGACATGAAAACTTGATTTATTCTCAAAAAGACCAACTGGATTGTATTCAGCATACATTCTTGCTTAAACCTGAACAAAATTGATCGAAAAAGGATTTCTGGAGCCCTAAATATTAATTTGGATACGCGGCAATAACTTTCCGAACAACCCAATATATTCAACGAATGCTTTATAGCCATACAAATCAACAATTTTTATCTCAGTCTTGATGATTATGAAGAAATCTGGCAGGCACTACTTTTATTATTTCAGTCACAAGAACTTCTACGATNTCGAAAAAGGATTTCTAGAGCCCTAAATATTAAGTTTGATACGCGGCAATAACTTTCCGAACAACCCAATATACAATGTATTCAATGAATATTTTATAGCCATAAAAATCAACAACTTTTGTCTCGATCTTGATGATTATGAAGAAATCTGGCATGCACTACTTTTATTATTTAAGTCACAAGAACCTCTTCAATTGTACTTCTTCTTTTCGCATTTCGCTGGCAAATATCTTTCACCATCACTAAGGATTGAACAGATTAAATTTTCCTTCCCATTTAATGAAAAATTGGTAAAAATTTTAAAGGGTCAGTTCAGTGGGAAAAAAGTTGCCAATTTTTGTTGATATTCGGAAAGTTCATGAAAAATGGAGCATTTTTTGTTTTTACGGCATGTTCTGAATCGTTGTAGTTTTCGAGGTAATTGCGTTTGAAATTTTAATTATGTACATGTTTTCGTTGTAATATTAAGTTAGTGCATAAGCTTTATCGGTTGTTTAAATTTAACTTTTAGCGCTAAGAAAAACAGCCGACCTTTGGCTGTTTATATATTCCAATAAAGCAGACAACAAGCTGCAAATATGTCGTGTTCGACACTTTTCTCGTTGTTATTTTTATTCGTTTTATTTCGAAATTCTTTTTCAAAAGGAAATCTTCCAACTAATCATATTCGTCACATGATTTTCCATGAACGGAAAAGAGGAACTACAGCAACCCAAACAGGTCGTAATATTGACGCCTTCTACGGCGACAACTCAACTTCTGAAATCACATGCCGGCGCTTTAAAGATGGAGACTTTAGCTTAGAAGTCCAACCACGTGCCGGAAGGCCTGCTGAACTAGAAAATCAACGATTGATTGAGCTACTTCAAGGAGATAATAGGCAAACTACTCGCGAATTGGAAAAGCAGCTCGGCACCATAGAAAGACATCTTGATGATCTTGGATACAAATATCAACTTGGCGCCTGGGTACCACACGACCTTACTGAAGACAATAAACGAATCCGTATGTCAATCTCCAATGCTCTTTTCAGCCGATACAACGGGAAATCATTCTTCTCACGCCTAACTACAGGGGACGAGAAGTGGATCTTTTACGCAAACATGAGACGGAAGAGGCAATGGGTTGAAAGCGATCACCTCATCCAAAGCCTGATTTGCACCCCAAAAGATGCATTTTAGTGTATGGTGAGATCTACAAGGACCGATATACTGAGAGTTGTTGGATTCGAAAGTGCAATGCATCAATGCGCCCTTTTATACACAACAACTCGATCGCCTGGCTGAAGCAGTCCGTCAAAAGAGGCCTGACAAGACCACAATCATCCTACAGCACGACAACGCTAAACCTCATACTACAAATCTGACCAAGGCCAACATTCAGGAGCTTGGTTGCGAAGTTTTACCCCATCTTCCTTGTTCACCGGACCTTGCGCCATCGGACTACCACCGTTTCCGGGACCTACAAGTTACCCTTGAAGGTGTGCACTTAAATGATGAAGAAGAAGTCAAAACATGGCTTACGAACTATTTTGACTCCAATCCCAGAATTTTCTATGATAGAGGCATCCGCGGTTTGCCTACACGTTGGTTAAGGTAATCCAAGAAGAAGGAGCATATTTTGACTGAATATTGTGTGTAAATAGAAAATGAAAGTTAATTTAACAAACCGATCAAGACTTATGCACCAACCTAATACACAAACTTTTTTGAATTTTTTGCGGAAAAATCGATTTTTGTATCAATTTTTTAAATTTTCATAAAATGAACATTGTAGCAGTTTTTTATAGCTAAATGGGATGAACAAAGTGACACCAAAATTATCCAATTTGAAAATTGTTTTGGGTTATTGAAACGAAAATTCTTATTCATGTTTTCGTTTCAATAACCCAAAACAATTTTTTTATCGGAGGGGTTTAGCCAGGGCCGTAAGAGCTCCTAAAATCCTAGAACGTCCCCACATAACGACACCAAAATTATTGAATTTGAACAATGTTTTGGGTTATTGAAACGAAAACATGAAATCAGGGGTTTCGTTTCAATAACACAAAACATTGTTCAAATTCAATAACTTTGGTGTCATTTTATTCGTCTCGGCGAGTTATAAAAAATGCTGTATTTATTTTTTCTCAAATGTTCAAGGGTTTTGAATTTTATAATGTTTTATTAAATCGTTCCAATAAACAATCTGATTGATGTCTGAGTGCAGGCAATTTTGAAAATTTTTTCGCAATTTTGTTTCACTCATAACTTTTAGTCGATAGATTTTCAAGTAATGCCATAAAAGCACAAAATGCTCCACATTTTGTGCTCTATCTCATGACATCAAATCCCCAAAAGTAGACTGGTCTATTGAGAGCTCCTACGGCCCTGGGTCGTAGGAGCTCTCAATGGACGTTCCACTAACTAAAAAAGGTGTGTGTTTTCATTTAGCAAAGAAGAATTAAAACGAATAAATTATTACATGGAGATATTAAAGATAATCTGTTTCAAATATTACCGAATATTGAAACCGACTGTTTAGAATTGAATGCCATTAGAGTTGAAATTGAAGACAAGTATATAAGTTACCGGGTAGTTTATAGGGTTCAATAAAAATTCCCGAAGCGTGAAAACCTTTGTTTAACCCTTAAAAATTGAAAATACGTAAAAATTGATCCATATTTTCATATTTATTGATTTTTCAGTTTTTACGTATTTTTCAATTTTTAAGGGTGAAACAAAGGTTTTCACGCTTCGGGAATGTGCGCAATCGATTTTTCACATAAAAATACCCCTAAATATGTCATTTTTAAACAATTTTAGAAATTTTTTTCGATTTTTGACCCTGAATTGACTCCCCTGATCCATAATAGTTCCGAAAGCTTCAAACCTTGTCGCCTTCCTGTTGGACCGACATTTAAGTTCGCAAGAAAGTGTGTCTTAAGCTTCTATTTTGAAAATACAAAATGGAAGCCCGAATTACAGGGTAGTCCAAAAGCTGGGAGCAGGGCTGCATCCAAATTCCGGCCATTTTAGGTGTTCCGGTCAAATTTGACCGAAACTCAATAAAAAATGCCAATTTTTAATCATTTTTTAGATTATTTTTCTGAAATCTTTTAAAATTGGAACAGATGGAAATCTTTGCCTGATCCACAAAAATAAAATAATGGCAAATCAGGACAAAAGCATAGCTAGGTTCAGATTTCGTGGGTCCATCTTGAGAAATTTGACTAATTTAAAAAAAATTTTCGCTTGATTCTGTCAGAAAAAATTTAGAAAAATTGTTGTTTTTGCATCACAATTTCAAATTATTTATAATTATTTATCGTTATTGTTTGTAAAAATTGCTTTGTTTAATATAAAAAATTGAATTTTTTGTATAAAAAATTCCAGTTCCGGTAAATTCAGGTCTTTTGAGCTGTTCCGGTCTCGTACCCTCAGTTCCGGTTTCGGTCATTGAACCGGTTCCGCTGCAGCCCTGATTTGGAGACAACATTTGTAAATGTTTAGAAAAATTTTCTGATGCTCAAACAAATCTGCAATTTTTTATAAAATTATTCATGAAAATGGCGTGGAAAACTGGGACCAGTTATGAAAAACGAATTCCGAAAAGAATCTAGAATTATTAGAAATCGTGATTTTTTGACGAAATTAGCCAAAATTATGAATATAGGAATTTTTAAACATATTTTTAGGTCGTTTTTCCGTTTTGGGATATTGAAACGAAAACATGAAATCAGGGGTTTCATTTCAATAATACAAAGCATTGTTCAAATTCAATCATTTTTGTGTCATTCTATTCGTCACGGCGAGTTATAACAAATATGCTGTATTTATTTTTTCTCAAATGTTCAAGGGCTTTGAATTTTATAATGTTTCATTAAATCGTTTCAATAAACAATCTGATTGATGCCTGAGTGCAGGGAATTTTGAAAATTTTTTCGCAATTTTGTTTCACTCATAACTTTTTCCGATAGATTTTCAAGTAGTGCCATAAAAGCACAAAATGCTCCACATTTTGTGCTCTATCACATGGCATCAACTCCCCAAAGGGTAGACTAGTCCTTTAAATTAACAAAAATAATTTTTCACCAAAAATAATGGCTACACGTCACTGGTCCCCCCTTATTTCATGTGAGTAAACAGTACATAAAGAGATGTGCAAATTTTTAGTTCGAAAGACTATTCACTTATTTTTCAAAACATCAAAATCGTCGATTGGAGAAGTACATATATTTCTTCTCGTATTCCTCTTATTCCTTCCAAAGTTTGCGAATTTATTTGTAAAAATATGCTGGGCCTAAATTCATTATCAATAGCTATGGAATATGATCTTGTAAGTTTGTTTCATTTGTTAGCAAAAGCGTGTGTATTTTAGGAAATTCACGGTTGGCCAAATAAAAATGTAGAGGAGCTTATGGTGGAATTTAATTTTGTGTTCATTGAGCTAGATAAAATATTAGAAATGGCGCAGGAGAAGATCCAGATGCTGCCTGGATTACGGTTAAGAATCAACTTTGTTTTATATATACACAAATATTGGGATACAAAATATCGATATCATTGCATCGAAGTCTGTTTTCAACTTGCATCTTTCTTATTTTAAAGGACCAGTCCAGTTTTGAACAAAATCTTTTATAAGAAAGTTCAAGTTGGAGCGATCAACTTTTGCGTTGGAAGTAAACCTAATTCATCAACCCTTCGGAGATATTTTCAAAACAAAATAGCATAAAAAATTTAAACGAGTGTGTGTATTAAAACGAAGGGAATGGCGCGAAGTGCTTGATCATCAATATGATCTGTGTGTTGAAACGATTGATCAGATTATCGTTTATTTTGTGTTGCCCATTGAAGTACTCACGAAGAGCTTCCTAACAAATGATCGACGTCCATATTTCGTAAGTTGGGAAGCGAAGATAAAAAAATATGGCCAAAAAATAGATTTTTTACGACTTTTTTGGCCCTATTTTTTATCTCAGCTTCCCAACATACGAAATATGGACATCGACTACTCGTTGGATAGCTCTCCGTGAGTACAATCGATTGGCAACAAAAAATAAAAAGAAATCTATTGAATTTGATCAATCGTTTCAATACACAGATCATATTGATGATCAGGCACTTCGTGCCAATCCCTTCGTTTCAATACACAAACTCGTTTAAATTTGTGTGCAATTTTGTTTTGCAAATATTTCCTAAGGGTCAACGAATGGAATTTACTTCCAACGCAAAAGTCGATCGCTCCAACTTGAACTTTCTTATAAAAAATTGTTGTTCAAAACTGGACTGGTCCTTTAAACGGTCATTTAGGATATGTTTAAAAAATGCATATTATTCATGAGTACGAAAAAAAGGTTGGACTCGAACTGGACCGACTCGATCACCTATAATGGCTTTGACTACAGCTTAAAAGCGAACGATCAAGAAAGCATATTTAAAATGAAAAATGAAATTTTGGAAAAAGAATTTGTTTACATGTCATCTATCCAAGTCAACAATTTCGCTACAAACTTGAAGTTTTCATTCAAATGAATAATGTAACCATAGCAGTGGCGTAGCCAGAATTTTTGGTGAAAAATTATTTTTGTCAATTTAAGTCGGAATCAGAAATATTTTTTTCTGTTAGATTACCTATGCTTTGGTTTTATTTTTTTGAAAAATTTTGATCTACCTTCGATTTTTTAGGCCACTTTTTGTAATCTTTTCAAAAAAATGTGTCCCTTCTCGATTTTCTAAAAAAATTATTTTCCCGAAAAAGTTTTAAGAACATAAAATTCAATAATTGATTGTTCAAAATCGAAAACTTTATCGAAAAATCTTTTAAATTCGCTGAGATATGAATTTTTAAATAAATCATACCCCGTTTAGGGGTCAAAAATTGGTATACCTTTTTAAAAAAATTCATATTTCAGCGAATTTAAAAGATTTTGATGAGGTTTTACATCTTGAAAAATTCAAACATTGAATATTATGTCCTTAAAAAAATTTTTCGGGAAAATAATTTTTTTAAATCGGGCAGGGTCACATTTTTTGAAAAAATCACAAAAATTGGGGGTAGGTAAAAATTTTTCAAGTTTTCAAAAAATAAAAAAACGAGTTTTTTAATTTACTCCACTTCTGTTAAAGAGGGTAAGAATTAAGGGCTAATCTTCGAAAAAAATTTTTGCCAAAACAGCCTATAAGGGAAAAAATTATGCGAAAAATCGATTGCGCGCATTCTCGAAGTGTGAAAATGCTTCCTTGATCCTGATTCAGGGAAAATATAGATTTTTCGACCTTTTACTATATAATTATAAGGAATTTTCATAACAAAGGCCGAAAGAATCTATATTTTTCCTGAATCAGGATTAAGGAAGCATTTTCACGCTTCGGGAATGCGCACAATCTATTTTTCGCATGATTTTACCCCTATATAGCTGTTTAGGTAAAAAAATTTTTCAGAGATTAGTCCTAATTCCTACACCCCCTTTAACACTTACAAGACCGCCCGTGAGAGTGGACTAAAACGATGAATTGGGTCATGAAGAACATGTTTCAGAAGGAAAAAAATTTTGAAAATATAACATAGATTTTTGAAAGAGTTCTCTTCCTTTGAATTTTCGCTATTTAAAATAGGAGTATTTTTTAGGGCGTAATCTCCAAAAAAATTTTTGCCTAATTTTGTTGTTGCAAAATGACATATCTAGGGGTAATTTTATGCGAAAAATCGATTGCGCGCATTCCCGAAGCGTGAAAACCTTTGTTTGACCCTTAAAAATTGAAAAATACGAATTTTTACCCATATATTTTAACCCATATTTTCACTATTTTTGGGCTAAAAAATCAAAAATAAAATTTTTTTCAATAATTTTGTTTGTTAATCAAATCCGGTGATTAGAGCGTTCGATTGAGCTATCGGGTGATGGAAACGGATTTAAACTCGATTTTTGGCGAATTTTTGAAATGTGGAAGCAATCAAAAAAACAACCTGTACGTATACTATAAAAAACGTATTTTTCAATTTTTAAGGGTCAAACAAAGGTTTTCACGCTTCGGGAATGCGCGCAATCGATTTTTCGCATAAAATTATTCCTAGATATGTCATTTTGCAAAAAAATTAGGAAAAAATTTTGTTGGAGATTAGGCCCTAAAATGGTCAGACTAAAAGTTTTTTTCTTAAAAGAAATTACTTCACCGTCTCGTTTAACACAACGTTTCGCATTTTGTATGCTATTAGAAAAGAGCTTGACTTTCGCTGCCTTCAGTGCTTCTTCGACCACATCACGTGCAGTGTTTTTAGGTTTTTTTGCTTTTACTTCAGGTTCTCCTGAAAAGAAGTTTCTATTCGAATGTTCAAGATTTCGGTGTTCAAATATAGGTACATACCGTCATTTATAGCTGCAGGACACGGAAGACAGTGAAGTCCAAGTAAGTTATCCAAACCATTTTGTCGCTTTACTCTTGTTCCCAGAAAAATTCTTTTCCTACAAGGGCAAGTTGGACATGCACTAAATTTTTGCTTCTTTACATTTTTTTAATGGCTCGATATACCGTAAACATGGAGGTGCGGAATGACAGCACTGACTTGAAATTGGAGGACAATACGGCTTTTGTGGGGGACAACCTAATCAAAAAATTAACGGACCAGTCAAAAAGCCCTACATAAAAATAAAATATTCGGGAAGAACATGAAAACTGGAGCATTTTTTGTTTTTACAACAACCTCTGAATCGTTGTAGTTTTGATAGAAAATTGCGTTTGAAATTTGAATTTGGGTTCATGTTTTCGTTGTAATACACAAACTTTTTTGAATTTTTTGCACTAAAATCATAAAATTTCGATGTAAATATTTTTACTATTGTAAATTAACGTTTAAAAAATATTTATTTTTTGAGCATTTTTTTCTTATAGGTGTTGTATGATCAGTGGAATTGTATTATTTTTGCACTAAATGGAGTTTGCATCTATATCGTAGGCGCGATTAATTCATTATTGAACTCTAAATGTGTTTTTGTTGGAAGCAGAAAAAAGTCACGCGATTTCTAATCAATTTTTGTGCAAAAATTTGAAAAAGTGCATGTTTTCGTTGTAATAAACAAACTTTTTCAAATTTTTTGCACAAAAATTGACTTTTTTGCTCAAAAAATGAATATTTTTTAACAATTCATCATTTACAATAGTAAAGATATTCACATCGAAATTTTATGATTTTAGTGCAAAAAATTGAAAAAAGTTTGTGTATTACAACGAAAACATGATGAACCCAAATTCAAATTTCAAACGTAATTATCTCGAAAACTACAACGATTCAGAACATGCCGTAAAAACAAAAAATTCTCCGTTTTTCATGATCTTCCCGAATATTTTATTTTTATATAGGGCTTTTTGGACTGGTCTTTAAAATTTGCCAAATTAATTACATGGCTTTTGTCCATTGCAACAAGTCGGATCGCGATAGTAACAACACGGTCGTCCACAATCGCAATCTAATTTTTTTAAATATTTTTTTCAAATGAAAAATACTTGTGCAGCCACATTTATTTCCTCTAGTTGGAGTAGGGGTTGTTGGCGGTTGGCAACATTCCACCTTTAAAAAGTTTTTTGTCGAATTTTACTGCATGCTTACCGGTGGTTCGGCGGTGGAGGTGGTGGGGGAGGTGGTGGCGGTGGACTAAAAATTTTTTTAAAAGACCATGGTCACGGAAAATTTGCTTAAAGGACCAATCTGGTCGAAAAAAAGTTACCATTTTTGTATAATCAGAAAGTTCATGAAAAATGGAGCATATTTTCTTATTACGGCATGTTCTGAATCGTTGTAGTTTTTGAGAAAATTGCATGTGAAGTCGGTGATTTTTGAAATTTTGTGTATTACAACGAAAGCTTCTACCTGATAATTTTCCCCTGAATCAATAAATTCTGTATATTGAGAAGAAAATAATTCAAAATCCTTGAACAAATATAACATTTTTTATAACTCGACGAGACAAAATGACACCAAAATTATCTAATTTGAACATTGTTTTGGGTTATTGAAACGAAAATTCTGATTCATGTTTTCGTTTCAATAACCCAAAAAATTTTCAAATTGGATAATTTTGGTGTCATTTTATTCGTCTCGTCGAGTTATAAAAAATGCTATATTTATTTTTTTCTAAATGTTCAAGGATTTTGAATTATTTTCTTCTCAATATACAGAATTTATTGATTCAGAGAAAAACTATGGTGCAAGTTTTCGTTGTAATACACAAAATTTCAAAAATCGCTAACTTCACACGCCATTATCTCGAAAACTACAACGATTTAGAGGCTGTCGTAAAAACAAAAAATGCTCCATTTTTCATCAACTTTCTGAATATACACAAAAATGACAACTTTTTTTCGACCGTACTGGTCCTTTAAATGAGCTCCTATAACTTACGCGGCTGGTGTTGGCGGTGGACAGCAAGTACGTGATGCTGGTGGAGGAAGCTATAAATGACTTAAAATTAAATCTATTCATGTATAAATATACAGGCGGTTGTGGAATTCCTTCTCCTTCTTCTTCACCACCATATATTGGTGGTCTTTTACCTCGACAACAAGGCTTTTTACAACAATTATCAGGCGTCGCCGGGCAACCTTTAAAAATCATGCGTCGGAGAGATTTACTTTTTACTTACAGGGACCATAGGCTCCAGGACAACATGGCTTAGGTGGACTAAATTTTCAAAATAGGTAATTTCCAAATTAAAGGACCAGTCCAGTGGGAAAAAAGTTACCATTTTTGTTGATATTCGGAAAGTTCATGAAAAATGGAGCATTTTTTGTTTTTACGGCATATTCTGAATCGTTGTAGTTTTCGAGATAATTGCGTTTGAAATTTTGAATTTGAAAAAANAAATTCAAATTTCAAACGCAATTTTGTCGAAAACTACAACGATTCAGAACATGCCGTAAAAATAAAAAATGCTCCATTTTTCATGTACTTTCCGAATATCAACAAAAATAGCAATTTTTTCTCCACTCGATTTGCCCTTTAAGCCGACTTACGGTGGTGGAGGACAGCATGCTAATGGCAAAGGGGCTGAAGTACAACAGGAAGACAATCCACCTGCCACACATGGACATCGCTTTCGTCTAATATTCTTCACAATCAACGGTGTTATGTTGGAAGTGTTGTAAATGAGTATGAAAGGTGGATGATTACTCTCTTGCACAATAGACTCCCATTTTACTAAATTTTACATTACTTTTTGCCATAGCAACAAGATAGGGGTTCTTCGCAGAAATTTCGGCGCCACTCTTTTTGACCTAGTTGACATTTGGTCCATGTTATGAAATATGCGAATTTTGAACGTGGAGAAAATTCGTGGGGAAAATGTATAGCGTGGACCAAATGTCCACTGCAGGGAGTATCCAGGGGTCCATTGCTTAGTTCTGGAAGTTGGAACCGGAGATCGGAAGTAAAAACTTCCGACTCCCAGTTCCAATTTGGTGCAAATTTTCCAAATCGGAACCGGAAGTTGGAAGTGGATTTTTCATTTATTTGTTGATCACTTTCGGTTCCGACTTCCGGTTCCAACTTCCGATTCAAAATTCTGGAAGTTAACAACGGGCCCCTGGATATGGCTCTGGTCCACTGGGTCAAAATTCGAAAAATTGAAAAAAATTCGAAATTTTTTTTAAATTAAAAAAAATTGAAATTTCAGCTCAACTGATTGTTTTCATTTATATCCTGAGACTGTGTAAGCATACCTTTGTTTTCCCATTCTGGTGTTAGCTTTTCTGGAGTTGCTAAATTAACTTCTGAGAAAGGATTGAGAGAAAATTTTCCAAATATTTCACAACTCGAATTGTGAATAAAAGTTTCGACGTACCGAAGCATAATCACGAATATTACAAAAGAAAAGTTGGCGTTCATTCGTTTTCATGCATAAAAAGAAGGATGTTTCTTGTAATAATCAGGAAAATGAAAACATCAATCGAGCGATCATTTCGGATAGGATCTCGATAGATAGCGTATACAACCGGTTTCGTAAACGATCACCTTCAAGAAAAGTCTTTTTTATATCTCTCACTAAAGCAGATTATCACTTATGAATTTCACTCGAACTGCCAACAAAAATTTATTGTAGCCAAATTTATGAAACATTGCTTGATTTACGATAATTCAAAATCATGTACAAGAAAGTTGCGAACAGTAAGGGCGGCTTTTTTGAATTTTTAAATCGATTTTTGTATCAATTTTTTAAATTTTCATCAAATGAACAGTGTAGCAATTTTTTATAGCTAAATGAGACGAATAAAATGACACCAAAATTATCCAATTTGAACATTGTTTTGGGTTATCGAAACGAAAACATGAATCAGAATTTTCGTTTCAATAACCCAAAACAATGTTCAAATTGGATAATTTTGGTGTCAGTTTGTTCGTCTCATTTAGCTATGAAAAATTGCTACAATGTTCATTTTATGAAAATTTAAAAAATTGATGCAAAAATCGATTTTTCCGCAAAAAATTCAAAAAAGTTTGTGTATTACAACGACAAGCTTGGCCTTTTAGGGAGTGTCAATTTAGGTATGTTTTTTAAAATTTATCATTGATAACAATATAGACATTTTTTGATAACAATATAGAAATTAGTGATTTTTCGCACTTCTTTGCCTAGCCATAACCATATGATTGATAGGTTTTCCATCATAATCCCATCTGATCCAATAAGGAGACCGATCTGACGCTGTTAAAACTTCAGTGTTATATGTTTCGACTGCTTTAAATGGCGTTATGTCTTGTCTAAAAGTGGAAAATAGTACAGGGTGTCCCAGTAGGTTGGGACTATCATTGATTTGAGGGTTTCTCGTCAACCAATCGGTTATTTTCGATGCAGTTTTTTGTAGGAGAGAGCTCAGACGATTCTGCTTCAGGTCCTAAAGAAATGTTCAAAATTCCCGTTTTCTCATATGCGAATTTTTCAGCTTGAAGTTTTTTAAAACAACTTTTCTTCGTCTTTCTTAAATTCTTTATCATTTTTTCTTAATTTTGACAATTCTATTTCTCATCACTGTTAAAAGATTTTTCTGATACGGTTTTTTTACGTTGTTGGGGCATCACTAAGCTATCAGATTAAGTTGGATGACGAGAAACCCTCAAATCAACGATAGTCCCAAACCTGCTGTTCCGGTTCCGGTTGGTAGGTTGCTGTTCGATTCCGGTAACCAGACCTGTTCCGGCACAGTCCTAGTCTCAATGGAGCACACATGGCTCGATGGTAAAAGACGATTTAGTAATCTGAAGGTTAGATTCCTGACTCGGGAATAACTTTTTTGCAAAGGAAAAATTTAAAATTTTTTTGAAAAATGCAAAAATTTTATGTCGGGGCCGGGGATCGAACCTGAGAGATCTTCTGATCTTGAAGCGAACAATTTGACACTGCGCCATGCGTGCTCCTTTTTTGCAATTTATCCTGCCGTGAAAAAAAGAAAACAATGTAAAATTTTCAGATTTCTCATTTTTCGAAAACTTTAAATATTTTTGCAACATTTCAAGACCTTATGCATTTTTGTCCCAAGTCTCGTTCGACGGCATTCCCTAAACCTTTCCCCCTGTGATCTGGCTGAACATATTGGTGGGTAAACATTGAACTTGAATCTATCATTTCATAGGCTACCGGGAATCCGCTTGAATCTCGGACTAGTGAATAAGGCATATTGCGCAATTTGGCTCTAAAAAATATATTTAACAAATATATTATTTTTTATAAAAGCCTAGTAAATTCCATATCGCCAGGACTAGAATGTTTCCATGTTTTGGTTATAATTTCAACATCATCCTTTTCGAAATCCACATTCGAAAAGTGGTATCCATCGGGCAGTTTGATTTCCAGCTCGAGGAGTTTACGTTTCTGTTCTTCGTTCATGTAATACAAAACACAGGGGTAAAAACCCAACGCGGCGAAATATTTCGGGTGGGCATGCTCGAGCCAGTCTCTGCACTATAAAAAAACAGTAGTGATTTCTGTGTTTTTGGCATCCCTGCATGGTCGTTATCACATATTAACAAAGAAAAATCGATGCAAATTTTTTAATATTAGGTTGGTACAAAAGTCCTTTCGGGATTTTTTTATGTTTTTGCATCGGCTGACTGATATATAGCGGATTGTTTACATATACAGGGTGTTTCAGATGAAACCTACCTATTTTATTTTGACATAGCTTTTTTCTGGAAAAGTATTCTGAATTTCCGACTTTTGGAAAATAACGAGCTAATTTGTCCATTTTATGCATGTTTCTTTGTTTTGGAAAATCTTGACTTTGGGCAAAAGTTCTCGAGATNCCTATTTTATTTTGACATAGCTTTTTTCTGGAAAAGTATTCTGAATTTCCGACTTTTGGAAAATAACGAGCTAATTTGTCCATTTTATGCATGTTTTTTGTTTTTGAAAATCTTGACTTTGGGCAAAAAGTTTTCGCCCGGGCTGGGATTCGAACCCTCCCCCCTTTATGAGCAAAAAGCGAGAGCCATACCACTCGGCTATGAAGGAAACCGACCTTCATAGCCGAGTGGTATGGCTTTCGCTTTTTGTCCATAAAGGAGCGGGTTCGAATCCCAGCCCGGGCGTACAAGCTATTTTTATATCCATCTTTTTTATGCCGTCCTATATATGGGACAGCCCGCATTCCCGAGTTAAAGGAAAAGTAAAACTGACCACGCAGGATGCTACATCGAAAATAAAAATTTGAAATCTCCTTGTTGAAAAATATTCTACACTCAAAAATGCAAACAAAAAATGAAAGTTTAAAAAAATTACCAAATTCGTTAACAAATCGAGACCAATAAATAAGGAATATTTTTCGAAAAATTCTGGAAATAATTTAGAAAGTTCGTCAAATGCTTTGAATAATGTTTCTTTTTCGAATTGATCTTCTGGTTTGCAACTCAAAATTATACAGGGGCTGAAAATTTTAGAATTAAAGAGAGGGTGCAGATACTAGGTCATTCTCAGTCAAAAATTTTTTTTGCCAAATCAATCTATATAGGGGTAAAATCATGCGAAAAATCGATTGTGCGCATTCCCGAAGCGTAAAAATTGAGTCTGATTCAGGGAAATAGATGTGTGTATTGAAGCGAAAATCTAAAAATTTTGAAATTTCTCTCTCAAAATCATATTTCTGGGGGTAATTTCATGCGGAGAATCGATTGTGCGCATTTCCGAAGCTTGAAAACGATTCCCTGATCCTGATTCAGGAAAATTAGTACATGTTGGATTTTCGCTTCAATACACACTCTTATTTGCCTGAACCAGAGTCAAGAAAGCATTTTCACGCTTCGGGAATGCGCGCAATTGATTTTTCGCATGATTTTACCCCTATATAGGCTGTTTTGGAAAAAAATTTTCGACCGAGAATGACCACCCCCCACCATTTTTTTAAATACAAAATTGATTTTTTCTGTTCAAAAAATGCAATTTTGATACAAAAAAGTGATTTTTTTTCATAAAAATGCATTTTTGTAGATTTCAAAAATGCAGATTTCATCATACAAACTACAAAAAATCCCGGAGGTCGAATCCCGGTTTTTGTAGTTTGTATGATAAAATCTTGAATTATGATATTTCTGATTTCAACCTCCGGGATCGAACCCTCGTCCTTCGGAGTGCATTGCGAGAGCTTTACCAATTGGCCATCTCGTCCGGAATTTTTTTGCCCATTAGCGGCAGAAATGGACTATATAAAAAAATGTGTTGATCTTTTGAAAAAACTCACGTTGTATAAGGATTATTTCTATGAACAATCCATAGTTTGGAGCCGGTCGGGTTTTCATGTAATAAAATATCGAAATTTGCTTCCGGGAATCTGTTATACAATTTGTTTTGAATAGAATGATATTGAAGAAGAAAATACGGGAAAATTTTAGTCGCTTCTAGAGCTAATGAAAGTTCTTCTTTGGTTACAAATCTTTTCAGCATACTAAAAGTTCAATTTTTTGTTGCAAAGACCCTGAATCAGGGTTTTGCGGGAATTTCAAATTCAAAACAAATTTCAAAAATCGCCAACTTCATTATCTCAATTATCTCAAAGCCATTAGTGATTCAGAATTTACTGTAAAAACAATAAATGCTCCATTTTTCATGAATTTTCCGAATATATATAAATTATGGCAAATTTCGCTAATCTAAAGAATTTTCAATTTTTGATCTCCTTCAGTTTTAGCTATGGAGACATTTTTTGCTCTTCGGTCCCTGAAAAGTGACTTGGTCAGGGATGTCGGCCAGGAATTCTAGTTTATTTTTATGTGCAACTCGGAGCTCTCGCAGTGAGAAAATTTTGAGCTAGAGCCCAAAAAGTGAATTCGCGCATTCCCGAAGAGTGAAAATGCTTCGGGAATTTTTTTTAAACAAAAAACTAAGTCATAATAATAAACAGTAGCCGTTTGACCGATGAAAAATATAATCATAAATAAATCTAAAACTATCACGCCTAAAAATATAAATTAAATCGTTTACCGATCAAGAAGAAGTCTATAGAAGCAGTGACAAATTCGTATTTTTAATACCATTGACAAATAAAGAGACGGGTAGATAAATTCTTTGAAGGAAAACATGATTTTTGTGCAAAACATAAATGGTTTTATTCAATTCTGCATAAAAAGCGTGGTGGTTTCTAGTTTCATTAGTGGTTCTAGTTGTGTATTTTCTAGTTGAATATTAACCGTTCTATCAGATTATAAGCCTAAATTTCGTTCAGCATCGAAAAAATTTTTGTGACATGCTCTTGGTCTCAAAGCTCGATTCCCTCGCGAATATTGTTTTAAATGAAAAGAAAAAGTTCATGAAAGTAAAAATCGAGTGGGTATTTTATAGCTGAAATATTTCAGAATTAATTTTGCTTTTCACAAATGTAAAAATAATTATTTTCTATATTTTCCATTGTTAATTTTACTAGTTAAATCAATAGTGACAAATCCAATTTCTCATTTCCAACTTTTATTGCATAAATCTAAGAATTCATCTTTTTAAGATCGATTTTTATTCGATATAATGATAACAATATTTAAATAGCATAACAATGTATCAACAATATTTTAAATTTCATTACGAGCACATGGCCCGCATTGAAATAAACAATGAACAACATAAAACATTGTATAGTCAAAATTTTACACATCGTATACTGATATATGTCTCTAAAGATAAAAGAACGTTAAGCGTTGAAAGTCGTCCTGTCGCACTTGAATCTTATAGATAGCGTAAGTCTCCCCCAATGCAGGCGCATCCGGAATTGTTGCTGGATTCATATTTGCCAAAATGGCGAACTCATTCTTGGCATCAGCACTCACTCCAAACGCCTCCCGAAATCTTCCTTTGAATACTTTTTTGCAGCGATCGATATCTTCAGCATGATTAAAATGGAACAAGAATCGCTCGGCACTCGAATCTCTTCGTTCATCTACAAGTAAATAATTATGATTTAAATTAAATAATTTCAACGAAAATTTTGAATAGAATACATGTTTTTTGTTTTTTATATCAAGAATTTATAAAGGATTATACAGGGTGTTTGACAAAAAACCGGACACTTTTTTATTTCGCGTTTTCTCGGCTTCCCGAAAATATTTTACGATTATCTTTTTTCTGCATATAGCTCGTCTCCTATAGTTTCTTTTCCGGATATTTTTAGCAAAAAATTTCGAATTTTACATACTTGAACTTTATGATTTTTTGACTAAGGTTACCGATAAATTTCTTAAAAAGCTACGTTTTTAAGGCAACATGAAAAATTTTCGACAAAAAATCGCAAATTTCAAGTATGTAAAATTCGAAATTTTTTGCTAAAATCATCCGGAAAAGAAACTAGAGGAGGCGAGCTATATGCAGAAAAAGATTATCGAAAAATCTTTTAGGGAAACCGAGAAAACGCGGAATAAAAAAGTGTCCGGTTTTTTGTGAAACACCCCTGTACATAATTTTGTATTTTTTTAAATATTTTTTTCTAAAAAATCCCACCTTGGCACATTTCCCATCGAGCCATTTCATCTAGAATATGATCGCGACGAGCTGCGGTGTTAACTGGATTTGCTGTATATACCCATTGATTATTTGCTTTAAACACAAGGATCGGATCTTCGTCACACCTAAAATAGGAATATTAAAAAAGTAAAATATGTATCGTGAATTTTCTCTAATTTGACAAAAAAAGGATAATATTTTAAGTAAAAAAATCAAAACAGATAAATTTACTTCTCGAGCTCTTCGTACAGAATCTGCATCTCATTCAGGGTCAATCCAAGCGCTTTACTAACTCTCTGCGCAGCGGCACTGGGAGAAAAATCGTAACTAAAATAAAATTTTATTCATGCTTTTTTATTTGAGACATACCTGCAAGTTGAATCGGTGCTAGATCCAGACGGAGACAAATCGGTTTGCGGTGGAGTATTCATCATGAGCGAATAGAAGTCTAAAAGAAATCTATTATAATAAAAATATAGGCTACTGAAAGTCTTTATTCAACAGCCTTAAAGGACCAGTTCAGTAAGTTACAATCATAATAAAAAAGATATATTCGGAAAGGTCATGAAAAATGGGGCATTTTTTGTCTTTACGGCATTTCAGAATCGCTGTGGTTTTCGAGATAATTGCGTTTGAAATTGTGTGTATTACAACGACAGCTGTAGCATTAACAACCTTGTACACAATCAAAATTTAAAGTTATAAACGTTATAAATTGGTATATACCTTAATTTTTCTCAAAAAATCTACTGAGGCGTAACTAGAATTTTTCACAATTTTGTCCACTTTTAGAATCCTACGCAAAAAATATCAGCGAAAATCAATTTTTCGCTTAAATTTTCTTCTATACATGTGTCAAAAACACATTTTTAATAAATTTATATAAAAATCGATTTTTGTATATAAATGGTCTCCTCCTTTAAAATTGACCAAAAAACATATTAGGGTTTTTTAGTTAAAAACACATTGGTATCGTTATTAAAATTTACCTTGGTCCCCCTTACTTTGTTTCCTCGACGCCGGGGAAAAATGACCTACCCCCTTTCTACCCCTTGACCTATCCTCCCGGTAAAAATTTACCGGGGTTGTGCAACTATGAAAAAAGGTGTTCCGTTTCATTTGCACCATTGCCTTGTAATAGAAACTCTAACAGAATAAATTGAAATTTTTGTTAGGGTGCTCATAAGCCGTTGGCGCGCGCAAAAAACACTGTAAGCGACAAATAAGCCGTTGGCGCGCTAGTGCAAAAAACACTGTAAGCCGTTGGCGCACACCGGCGTTGGCGCGCGCCAACGCGTTGGTGTACGCCAACGATCGTTGGTGCGCGCCAACGACTTATCGTGCGCCAACGCAGTTTTTGCACAAAAAATATAGTTTTCTTGCAATATTTTGTGAAATTTTTCATTTTTAGACAATTTCTGAAGATTTTTGCACAAAATCTGACATTTTCATGACGCACCAACGGCATTTTCTTGTATGCCAACGCCTTTTTCCTGCGTACCAACGATTTTTATCGCGCACCAACGATTTTTCCCCTTTAATTTTGGTATTTTTTCCATTTTTGAGCTTGTTTTCGACTCTTTGTAAAAAAATCTTCCTTACTCATCGGATTTTTGACTTTCTTACTTTTCAACCGATAGAGTTTTCTTCATAAGCTAGAAAAAGAATCAAAATTGACTTAAACAAAAGTAAAAGAAAGTCAAAAATCCGATAAGTAAGGAAGATTTTTTTACAAAGAGTCGAAAACAAGCTCAAAAATGAAAAAAATACCAAAATTAAAGGAAAAAATCGTTGGCGCGCGATAAAAATCGTTGGTACGCAGGAAAAAGGCGTTGGCACACAAGAAAATGCCGTTGGTGCGTCAGGAACATGTCAGATTTTGTGCAAAAATCTTCAGAAATTGTCTAAAAATGAAAAATTTCACAAAATCTTGCAAGAAAACTATATTTTTTGTGCAAAAACTGCGTTGGTGCGCGATAAAAATCGTTGGCGCACGATAAGTCGTTGGCGCGCGCCAACGCCGGTGTGTGCCAACGGCTTACAGTGTTTTTTGCACTAGCACGCCAACGGCTTATTTGTCGCTTACAGTGTTTTTTGCGCGCGCCAACGGCTTATGAGCACCCTTAATAAACTTCGACTATAGACGAATCGAAAGCAATCAATTGTTTTTTAAACTCAAGAAAAAGTCGTCAATGTTCCTGCAAAAAAAGAAATGGAATTCTATCTTTCGCGTTATAAAGTATTGCTTCGATCTTTATTTGGCATTGCGTTGGTCAGTTGATGTTTCGAAACTTGATATTTCGAAACGATTATGGAGTTAAAAAAATCATAAAAGTTGATATTTCGAAACTTTAAAGATACAGTAAAAAAAAAAGAATTTCTACGAGGTCGAATTGAGGGGGTCTGATAAAAATTTTTTAATTTTTCAACCTTTCGAGGATCGAACCTGAGGGCCCAACGTTGTTTAACTTGCCAAATCGGACGGTCTGGCAATCAACAACCAACCGTAAATTGTTCATTAAGTTTCGAAACATCAACGCGGTTTCGAAATGTCAAGTTTCGAAACATCAAATGACCCTTTTTCTTGAGTTTTTAGAAAAACAATACTCGAAATTGATTGCTTTCGATTCGTCTATAGTTTATTAACAAAAATCTCAATTTATTCTGCTATTTTTCTGTTGCAGGATGGTGCAAATGGAACGGAACACCTTTTTTCACAGTTGCACAACCCCGGTAAGTTTTTACCGAGAGGGTAGGTCGTAGGTCAAGGGGTAGGGACTAGGGTAAATTTTGGGATATTTTTTGCCTTCAATTTTGGGGGGATAGATCATAAAAACAAACTTATTGATCTCGCTTTGTGCAGCTGTGCCTTTGTTTTGTTTGAAAATGTATTATTTGCAAATTTGTTAAACCTTGCGACTCGAAAGCAACTATCTATTAGCATCATAGCAGATCGGCAATATTAAAAGATAGTTGAGTTCGAATCGCAAGGTTGAACAAATTTGCAAATAAAAAATTTTCAAACAAAATAAGATGTTCTGTTTCGTTTGCACCACCCTGTAGATTGCTTTAAAAAAGTTTTGATCGATGTTTAGTACCCGGT
>OZJO01020591.1:0-25333 GCA_900406225.1 Acrobeloides nanus
TTTTAAAATGTGGGAGCAATTTTAATTTTTCAAAAAAACGTGATTTTTCTTTTTTTGGGTTAAAAAATTGAAAAAAAAATTTTTTTTCAAAAATTTTTTTTTCTAAAAAAATCTCGTGATTGGGGCTTTCGAATTAGCTATTGGGCGACTGAATTGGATTGAAACTTGATTTTTGGTGAATTTTTGAAAATGTGTTGCAATTTTCAAAACCTATTTTTCACTATTTTTGGGTTAAAAAATCGAAAATAAAATTTTTTTGCAATATTTTTTTATCGTAAAAAAATCCCATTTTTAGGGCTATCGAATGAGCCATTGGGCGACGGAAACGGATTTAAACTCGATTTTTGGCGTCATTTTGAAATGTGGGAGCAATCAAAAAAACAACCTGTATGTCAAAATTGACAAATTGAGCATCACTATTGGAAAGCACAAGATTATAAAGGACAACAAAAGATATAAATCGGTCCAAAACCGTAAAAATTTCACAAAATTTGCATAGTAAATTTATTTGTTGAGAATAACATGAGATCAAATTTATATAAATATAATATGTAATGTTCAAATTCATAAATTTTCCGAAAATTGGCTAGAAGTTGGCACAAAAATCTCCTTCTTCGGTTTCCACCTTAAAAGATCCGGATCCAATATAATTCTTGGCTCTTTGTACAATTTTGTTTGACTTTTAAAATATTGTATAATCTGTGGGTTGGTGTTCACTACGTATTCGCCTGAAATTTGTCCTATACCTGAAAAATTTGGAAATTGAGCTTGCAAACTTAAAAAGATCGAATTTTTGATCTGAAAATTCATTTTTCGTATAAAATTTAGTCAAGAACCGAGTCTTAGACTCAAAATTGGGTCCAAAAACTCGATTTTTGGTCTCAAAATGGATCCTCAGTAAATTTTTGAGCCTAAATTTGGCTGAAAATAAGCTATAAAATTCATTTTTGATTGAAATTTGTTGGCTAACCTCGCCAAAATTTGCATAATCCCATTGGAGTGAAAGTCGATTGAATATCATCGGGATGAATTCCGGTAATTCGACTCAAATCATTCACAGTCATTATGTTCTCCGTTGGGATTTCATCCAATTTTCCCAGCAATAGCCACCACCAAAAACTGCGGTAGCTGACTTTCCCCAAGTCAGAAAGTGGTTTTTCTGGAGTTCCGATACGGCCTTCTCTATGGGATAACCAATAGCCTAAAAATATCATATTTAACCCGAAAAATTGCAAATACATATGCAACAAATTAATAACTAACTCAATTGAATAAGCAGCTTTCCATAGCCCTTCCTCTGAAAAGGCGGAAGCACCATAATACACGCCAAGTTATTAGTTGAGCCACGTTCTTTCGAGAAAAATCCGACCGTGTGTGCACCCCGCTCATCCACCTCACACAAAATATAGAATAAAAATAAATCCACGTCGAAATATAGCGTTTTGTGATCCAGGAAGAGCTTCGCTAGTAGGCACAGACATTGGCAGTAAGTCTGAACAAATAAAGTTTTAACTTTTTAGAGCCTCAAAAATTATGGTGCCAATTTTTAAAGCCACCAAAATTAGTGTGCATAATTTTTAGGGCGCAAAAAATTAAGAGTAACAATAAAGTAATGGCAATGGCGTAGCCAAGGGAGAGGGGGACCGTCCCTCTTAATCGATGAACCGATCGAGAGAATCGCTTGAAACGCTCGAAATTTCAAAAATTTCTACAAATCGGCTGAATTTTTGGAGGAGCTAGGTCTCCACTTTATTTTTATACAATTCGACCCCCTATTTTTTGACTAAATTTTGGCCGACCTCCTCCCACCAATCCCAAATCACGCCAATCTGACATATCTACGCCACTAAGGGGTCAACGCTTACTTTGTTGGCTTTTCCGTCCACTTCAAAAATAGCCAATTTCAAGTTGTCGTCTCGGTAAATTTCAGTTCCTGGCGGTTGTCTACGTTTGCATTGGTGAAGCTAAAAAACAAAGGAAAATTAATTTTATGAACACAAAAATTGAGTTCAAATTCATTTTTCGAGATAAAAATTAAAGCAAAATCGGTTTTTTAGTTTCAAAATGAATCCAAGACCGATATTTTGACGAAAAAATGAACAAGATCGATTTTTGATCACAAAATAGAGTCATAAATCGAATTTTGAGTTCTAAATCGAATCTTTGATATCAAAAGTAATCAATTTTGGCCCTAAAAATCAATTATTTAAAATAAAAAAAAATCACCATATGATGTCGATACAATTCGAGATCCGGTGTATAGACCATACAGAATTCGCAAAAATACAGTCTTCGAGTGCTAGAGAAGCTTTCTGGGAACGGCGAAAAATACCATGCGTTTATTTCAAACCGTCCAAAATAGATCACGTCGATATTTTTGACCTTTGTTCGCTAAAAAACATGTTTAGGTATTGAAAAAATTTTGCAAAGAAATCTAAAATTTTATTAAAAAGGTCAAAGATTTTGGAAAAAATAGCTCAAAATCGAAAAATTTGGCTCAAAACTTAAATGTTAAAAATTGAAAAAATAGCACAAAATTTATAATAGCTTAATGAAATTAAAAAAGTCTTTAAAGTTAAATTTATCCCACCTCTTCATGCTCCTTTTCAAATTGTGCTGTAGTCGGATCCATTTCCTCAAACTCACGAGGAGCATGTTTAAACTCCTCTTGTATGCGTCTCTGCGCCCGGGTTTTTATGATCGATTCTCCGGGCGTCAACGGTGCTTGGTGAAACGAGTCCACAATTCGAGAAGTGTCCACCCACTCATCCAAACGACGATCCATATTGTTATAGTGGACATAGTATACTTTTTTGGTCGCTGAAAAATGGGAAAATTAAAATTTTAGTTTAAAAAAATACTTGGAAAATCGTCTCCAATAGCATCCTCGGTTTTGATTCCTATGGCCCCTAAAATTGTTGTGCATTAAAAATTTTGATAGAATTTAGAAAAATAGCTTAAAAATTTTTTTAGTACCCAAAAGTCAAAAATAGCATTTTTCATGCTTTAGATTTCTGGGAGGAATAATACAACACCCACCTGCATATTGTTTCTCTAAAAAATCTGCCTGAACATCTTTTATGTCAATAATCTTTTATGTCAATAAGTAGCTTGATAATTATCTAGCTTTCCAAGAATTTCACGGCGTACCAAGATGGTATCACCAATATTTAGTTCAGATGAAGAAGGTCGGACATTAGAAATAGAGGTAGAAATAGATGAAGCGCGTGAAGATCGCATGACTAAAAAACAATTTCAGAAACTATCGTACTATTTTTCCATGTTCGCAAAATCGGTCCGATGCCGTAATTAAGGGAAGGGAGCAGAGGAACCTTCTACATGTGGACAAAGAGAAGCTTCCCTCCCCACACTTGAGGGGGACTCCTCATTAGGCCTGCCGAGTGAGAGGTCCCCCCTAATTTTTGGCCGATGAGTGAGTTGACATTGGTGTTCATGTACCCGGGGTGAGGTGATCGATTTACGAGGTTGTTTCTGCAAAAATGACTTTCAGGCCTCAAATACAAAGTTAGTCATAGGCAAATGGTCATGAAATTTTAAAAAATTAACTGAACAAAAAGAAAAGAAATTTTAGAGCTACTTCGGCTGGGGAGACCCAACCAACATAGTCTCAAAACTTATGTTAAAAATTTTGTTCGAAAATGCGCTTTCTAGAAGTAATTTTACATGAGAAACACGATTCTGATGTTATTTTCACGCTAAATGCTTAAGAAATTCCATTCATACTCTCTTCGACGACATAACCATTTGAGTTGACCAGATTCAACTTTTTTCAGCATAGCATGATCACCATAAGGGCATTTTTAGCTCTATGAAGCAAACCAATATCCTTTAACCATTCCTCAAACTCGTCGTCAGGTAATCTCAACTTTTCATGAAGCTCTTTTATAATAAATCCATTCTCAGATTTCTCGAGGATTCGCCATTTTAGCCATATACAAGGGAGGGGGCAAAAGTTCTCACCAAGAAAAAATTGATTGTTATAACGCTAGCGCTATAACAATCAATTTTTCCTTGGCGAGATTTTTTGCCCCTTGGCGAGGATATACTGCCCCTTACGCGAGGACTTGCCCCCTTGTATAACTAAAATACAAAAGTTTATCAAAACGTCATCTTCAAAAAACACTCCTGTTCACAATTTCTGAAACATCTGGCGTGAAAATAACATCAGAATCGTGTTTCTCATGTAAAATTACCCCTAGGAAGCGCATTTTCGAACAAAATTTTTAACATAAGTTTTGAGACCATGCTGACTCTCCCCAGCCGAAGTAGTTCCAAAATTTTCATATCCACATCAAATCTTGTCTACATACTTTTTCCTTTTGTTCAAAATTTCAGAAAATCAAATGTACCGATTTCGAAGCTTCTTTTTGTTGTTCAAACTTTTTTCGAAAATTTGAATTTTTTGGCAAGTTGCCATGGTGAGAAAATGAAGGAATTTTCGAGAGCCCGTAAAATATCATATAGTCACGCCTATTTTTCAATTTTTTGCTCATTTTTATGAAAATTTCATAACAATGTTTATTTTTTGTTTGAATTCACAAGGTGGCAAAACGTTTTGGCATTAAAGGGGGCATAGGTGCACAAGTAGGGGGGACACTTATCCAGGTACGACATGTTTTTGACCTTTTTTTAGTCGCCAAACGTAAAAATGTCGCAATTTTGGTAAAAAAACATGTCTCGGGCCAAGATACGACATATTTTCGCATTTTTGCCACCGATACGACGACATAAGGGGGGGGAACAGTCTCCCCTTGTGCACCTATGAAAGGGAGTGCCGATTGCGGCTCTATCTCCAAAAAAATTTTTACCAAAATTTTTGCATGCATGAAAGATCCCTCTAGGGGTAATTTTGTGCGAGAAATAGATTCCCAAAGCGAGAAAACGCTTCTAAAACCCTCATCCGGAAAACTTTGTTCAAACACGTCCTTCGCTTATGATTTCTTGACTCTTCATTTTAAGATTTGATTTAGCTATTGAATTTTATGCAGATATGGAATTTGAAACAGAAGAAATGCGAGTTGACAATAATCCACAAAGACCATTTTTATGGGAGATTTGGACCGAATGAGGCATGGAAATATCACTTCTTTTAATGAGAGCTTCAATTCAGTTTGCATTCGATACCGGCCAAAAAGGAAGTTCTTCCCAAAAAAAAGAGTCCGGACTATGCTTGCTGCGTTGGCGTTCAATAAAAACAGAATGGCAGAAAAGGGGATCGAAGAATTTCTGAAGTTAACGAATGTTTCTCGAAGACAAAAATCAAAAAGGGACCGATAAGCGATGAATGGAAAAAGAAATTGTTGAAGAATCCTTGAAACGAAAGCGAAAACAAGGCCCAGAAGAGCTGATGGAATTGGTGCAAGATGAATACCTAGATGTTGTTCGCGATCAACTAGAACAAATTTTAGTATTTAGTGATAGTAAAGAAGATTTTGAATAAAATTTTTCGTATGAGGGTTCTAGAAGCGTTTTATTGCTTTGGGAATGCACGCAATCGATTCTTGCACAAAATTACCCCTCGAGGGATCTTTCCTGCAAAAATTTTTTCAGAGATAGCCAATCGGAACCCCCTTTAAGTCATTCCTTACCGGTCATCCCTTACTCGGCCATTCTACATTTTTTCACAAAAAGTGATGTACAAAGTTGTTTGTTGTGATCTCAATAGCAGTTTTGTAGATATCACTTTTCATGAAAATACTTCCGTGATGAAGAAACTGACTACAGACCGGTAAGGAGTGTCCGCGTAAGGAAAGACCGGTAAGGATCGACCGTAAGGGTAAGGGATGACCTAGTGCCAACGTTTTGCACGGATGAAAAGATCTGAAAATTTTGTTGCTGACTATAAAAGTTTACAGATTTTTTAAATAAAAAATCGTCTTTCTAAACTTTTCCCCTACTCTAATTTGTCATCGTCTATATTTTTTGAACTTTTTTAACGTGTTTCTATTTTTAGCTACTATTTTCTACATCAAAAATTCTAAAAATGTCTGCAAACGCTGAAGTTATTGATTTGACTAAACAAAAGGTGCATAAAATTTCTTTTTGAACTTTTTTTAAATCGACTTTTTAAGAATGGAGGTTTATTGAAAACCATTGTCAAAGAGGGTACCGGCGATGACAAGCCGTCATTGGGAGATTCCGTTTATGTGCACTATGTTGGTACATTGGCATCGAACGGCGAAAAATTCGACTCGAGCCGTGATAGGAATGAGCCGTTCAAATTTACGCTGGGAAAAGGCCAAGTATGAGGATTTTTATAATTATTTTAATCATCTATTTTTCAGGTTATCAAGGGATGGGACCAAGGTGTAGCAACAATGAAGAAAGGAGAAGTCTCAAAGATTACATGTTCACCGGAATACGCATATGGAGAAGCTGGTTCGCCGCCGAAAATTCCTCCAAATGCTACGCTAAATTTTGAAGTGGAGCTCCTTCGTTGGGAAGGAGAGGATATCAGTCCAGATCGTGATGGGTCGATTTTGAAGTCTATTATTGTTGAAGGAGAGAAATATAACTGTCCGGCTGAAAATGCTCCTGTTACAGGTGGCTATAAAATTGGATGAATTGATTTTCTACTGATTTTTGCGCTCAAATTTGATTTCTCACTGAATTTTTGAGCACACAAATCGATTTTCTACTGATTTTTGAGTGCAAAAATCAATTTATTATTGACTTTGAGAACAAAAATAGATTTTCTACTGACTTTTGAACGCAAAAATCAATATTTGACTCAATTTGAAAATTTAAAATACAATTTTTAGTCCACGCGGTTGGCAAACATGATGGTCGTATATTCTATGACAGTGAAGTCACATTTACTTTGGGTGAAGGTAGTGAAGTCGGTCTTCCTGAAGGCGTGGATCGTGCTTTGAGGCGTTTGAACAAAGGTGAAAAATGTAGAGTGGTGCTGAGAGGTCCGAGGTTTACGTATGGCTCGAATCCTCCGGCAGAGTATAACTTGTCACCTGGTGCTGAATTGGTGTTTACTTTGTTTTTGAAGGATTTTGAAAAGGTGTTTACTCATGATTTTTGTGCTTAAAAATTCTATCTGGACCATTTTGGTTCTAAGTGTCGATTTTTTGGCTCAAAATGGGTCTAAAAATCAATTTTTAGATCCATTTTTGGGCTCAACAAATTGATTTTAACCCTATTCTGATCCATTTTTAAGATTAAAGATCGATTTTTTGGCTCAAAAATGGATTTTCATTTTTTTCTTCAAAATTTATCGTCAATTTTCTCTTTGGTAAAATTGCCCCCTCCGAAACCAAATTCTCGCTACGTTGATTATGTCCCATTTTTCAGGTCAAAGCCAGTTGGGAACTTCTTGATTCTGAAAAAATTGAAGTCGCCGAGAAGACCAAAGAACGCGGCACTTATTTTTTAAACGAGGGCAAGCTAAATTTGGCACTCAATAAATACACACAAATTGTGACTCTCCTCGAGTTTGGCAAGCCAATGGACGAAGAGAACAAGGAAAAATGGGAGANGGGAACTTCTTGATTCTGAAAAAATTGAAGTCGCCGAGAAGACCAAAGAACGTGGCACTTATTTTTTAAACGAGGGCAAGCTAAATTTGGCACTCAATAAATACACACAAATTGTGACTCTCCTCGAGTTTGGCAAGCCAATGGACGAAGAGAACAAGGAAAAATGGGAGAACACGTTGATTGCTGGTTTTTTGAACTGGTTAGTGGTGAAATTTTGGGCTGATGAATTTATTTTAGTGCACTCGTTCACTTGAAGCTAAATGAAACAGCGGAATGTATTAAACAGTGTGATAAGGTGCTTGAGAAAAAGCCGCAACATGTCAAGGCGCTGTATCGCAAAGGCCAGGTAAGACATTAAGAATTAATATGCGTTCAAAAATAAATATGCAAATTTCTAGGCCCTACATCAACGCAAAGACTACAATGAGGCTATTGATGTGTTTAAAAAGGTACTGGAAATAGAGCCAACCAATAAGGCGGCAGAGCAACAAATCGTGATATGTAAGCAGGAAATCGCACATCTTCGTGCTCAAGAAAAGAAGCGCTTCGCTGGCATGTTTGATAAATTGGCTAAAGAGACGGAAAAGGTAGATTTTTGAAATTTCTTATACCAAAATAGCTATTTTTCAGTATTCAGAAAGAGCCAAAAAAATCAAAAAAAGAATTGGCTAATTTNGAGACGGAAAAGGTAGATTTTTGAAATTTCTTATACCAAAATAGCTATTTTTCAGTATTCAGAAAGAGCCAAAAAAAAAATCAAAAAAAGAATTGGCTAATTTTGAGCCATTTTAATTTTTTTGAAATCATTTTTCAATTTTTGTCTTTTGAAAATATATTAATTTTTGTCTAATTTTTCACTTTTTTTATAGGAAGAGCAAGCCAAGGACCATCCACAGCCTATGGAAACCGAATCAGCTCAGACTCAAAAAGCGCAAGTCGAATCAACGGCCTAAATTTTTGAAAGACAAAAATTTTAAGCTCAAAAATCAGAAAAATAAATATTCAATAGACTTTTCTGTGTTGTGATTGTTTTATATATTTTAATTTTTTTATTCAAAAAAAGTACACTTCAATTCTATCTGCGATATTATTATCCTGTTAAATTATACTGTTTTATAATTATGATCTCAATAAAATTTGTTTAAAATTGCATCTTTTGATATTTATTTGATCCTATTTATGTTTAAAAATTGTATTATTATGGGCCGTCATGGGTTAATAGGGGTAGTCTGGTACTAGTTGCTCATTTTTCATTATATTCTTTTTTTAAATTTGATTTTCATTAAATTTGACAAAATTTCGCATCTCAAAAATCGGATTTGACATCTCAAAATCAGCACTTTTCTGAAAAATCAGCAAACTTGGCACCCCTGCTATTACACCTATTTACGACATGTGAAAATAATGGTGATTTTCAGTAATTTTTTTTCTTCTAATAGCATATACAAAAATTAATCAGTTTTTACAAATATAATAACTTTTTCTATCACAACATTGAAACAAAACGAACAAAATAAGTTACATTTGTGGACAAGAACTTGACAAAATACAATAAAATAAGCAACATTGAGTAAGGTAATTTCAAAATCTTTTTGACACCAACATGTTATGAGATAACTTTTTTCATGTTACCATACTCTAATAATAAAGATCATTCACAAAGTTTTCGAATAAAACATTTTTAAATTCGGCACTCATTTCGCTATATTCCGGCTTTTTGATTAAGTTGCGAACAAAACTTTTGCTGCGACACGAATCCGACTTGAGACACACATTCTTAGTTTCGAGAAGATTGTATTTGTCCACCAAGAGCAGCTTCTTTTCCATTGAAACCGTTGAATTATTCTTAAGAAATTTGTCGCATTTTTTAATCACGTGTTCCATTTGGTAGAAGTCGGCAAGTTTCAACACAATTTCGCATGTTTCCGCTAAAAAAGATTCTACTATCAGGACCATACGCAAGTTGGAGCACCACGAAAAAATCGCAAGGGTACCCCATAAAAATTTGATAAAACTCAAAAATATCAAATTTGACACCCTATTTTTTACTATATTTTGAGTGACCGCTCCATACAGATCCCAAATCGCCCTGACCGTTCAGACATGTCTGACTACGCCACTGAAAAAAGGGACCTTATGTTTATCTCAAAATTTTTCGAAACGTAAAGGAGACTCTTATAATTTTCAATATTTTTGAATGGGCACCCTCCCCGAAATTTCGAAGCTCGTATGGCCTTGTCTACTATCCAACACTAGAAGACTATAAACCTGTAATTTCTTCGAGAGGTGGAAAGATGACCTTAAGAAGTGTCACAAATTCTTCGCATTTCAAATTTTCCGGTCCTGTGAGAGTGATTTCTTGCTGCTGGCTTTCAATAAATTCGCCAAATAGCATATTGTAAAAGACATCCGAATGGTGAGCAAGATACTAAAAGTATAAGATTAAAGCGAGCAGTGAAAAAATAAAATGAATTACAGCACGATTGACATGCAGTCGCTTTCCTTCCACAATAAGCATAACATCTGACAAAGAAGTTGGAACACTAAACTCGCTAGTATCAGCCGAAGGCTTCACTGAAGAAATTTGAGTTATTCTACCCGATTCATTAAAATTCTCAATAAGAATACATTCAGAACCATCTCGTGCAAGCTGTTTATTAATATTCTTCGATTCGCTAGTAGACGGAACACTAGTTTGAACTGAACATAATGAAAAAAATGCGTTCGACGCATTATTTTCACTCTCGTTAACTTGCTGCATTGTCGGATCCATAAGCTTAGGAATCTTAGATTCCGTACACTTCGATTTAGTCGCTTGTTGCCTTTTCGCTGACATAGTCGGTTTGTTGATGATTTGTAAAATAAAGCTGAAAAAGATATAAAAGTAACGAGGGCAAAATATAACAGAAATGTAAACGCAAATTAGATGTTTGTAGCATAGTACATCTAGAATTTCGGTACTATAGTCAAGCCTCGATTTAACGGCACCCCCTAAGAGTGCCGTTAAATCGAGGTTTTTTTTTTTATTAATTCGTTATATTGCATTTATAATTATTTTTCAATTTCTAAGGCACCATTTATACTTGCCGCAAGACGCGCGCGTCTTGCGGCAAGTATAAATGGTGCCTAAAACTTTATTTTGGACATTTTTCAGTAAAATGCCACACAAAACAAGCGAGAAAATCAACTTGAGTTAGCTAGACGCAGCTGAAAAAGGGTAGGACTATAACGGGTGCGGGTCTGGGTGCAGCATATATTTAAGGCTGCGAATGTTGTGCAAAAGAGAAACCCACCCTAATTTTTTATGCTCTTTTAATGGTCCTACCCGCGCCCAGGTAGGACTAAAACGGGCATCTATACTTTTTCTAACTTTTTTTTCCAAGGCAAAATCAAATCGACTCAGGTGGGATTCGAACCCGCGGGGGTCCATTTTTTTCAAAAACGACCAAAAATATTTTTTTCACGTAGATAGCCCCCCTGTTTGGAATAAAATTCTTTTTGAAAAAATTTCCCTGACCCCCGGATTCGAGGAAGAAAAAAAGTTAGAAAAAGTATACTTTTAAAAAACAGTTAGAAAAAGTATGTTAGAAAAGTAAAAAGTTAGAAAAAGTATAGATGCCCTAAAACGGGTGCGGCACATTTTTAAAGCTGCGAATGTTTTGCAAAAGAGAAACCCTTTTGCAAAACAAGCGAAATTTTTGTTGTTGCAAAACAAGCAATTTCTCTTTTGTCCGAAGCGTCTAGCCCTTCAGAAATAGCCATTCATGCCGCACCCGTTTTAGCCCCCATTTTCAACAATTTTCTAAGAAAAGTTTCGCAGAAAAAGGATTTGCATAAAACGGAAGTCACCATTGAAAAGAGTATAAAAATTAGGGAGGGGGTTTCTCTTTTGCAAAACATTCGCAGCCTGAAAAATATGCCGCATCCGTTTTAGCCTCTGCCGCACCCAACCCCGTTTTAGTCCTACCCGCTGAAAAAGCAAAAAAACTGATTTTCAACCAAGGGGGGAGTAAAGGATTGAAAATCGAAAAAAACAAATTTTCACAAATGTTGCCAAAAATGACCAGAATTGATTTTTTTTATAACATAAAATGCTATTTTGAACAGTTGTCCAACATAATTTGCCCTGTCCCCACTTTTTTCCCATTTTGCTCAGCCGTGTGCGGTAAAAATAAAAAATCCTTCGGATTCGAGTTCCCTATGCCTAAAACCCTCGAGTACAAAAAATCAACTGATTTGGAGAAACTTTTGAAAATTCGACTTTTTACTCCTTGGTCACCCAAGGCGGTCATGTGATGTTTCGAAACTGGACATTTCGAAAACGCGTTGACTTTTCGAAAATTGACGTTTCGAAAACTTACGTGCAAAAGTGCAAAAAATTTCAATGTGCAAAAACTTTCGACTACGGCGGGAGTCGAACCTGGGTCCCAAAAACGTTGGTCAATTTTCGAAATGTCAAATTTTGTGATTTTTTTAAACCATAAAATCGTTTCGAAATGTCAAGCTTCGAAACATCACATGACCCCCAAGGCAAAAAATGCGCGTTGTTTTTGGTTAAAAGTTTGAAAAGATTTTTTGTTTAAAAAAAAAAAATTTCTAACATGCTTTAAAGTACAACTTTTTGTAACTTGTGCATCTCTAGCTTGAACCATTTTTTCTTTTACTGTCTATATGTTAATTGTAGTTAAAAATTTTTTATTGCAATTTGTTCAGCAAACAAATCTTTTTTTTTCCACAATTTTCATATTCTGCACCCGTCACAGTATTTTTAATCGCTCGATAAGCCTCACAAAAAGTCGCTTTGGAATGCAAAAGCGAGCGATGATAGCCTAACAAATAACCGAAAAAGAAACCAACACATCGTAATGAATTTTTGAAAGTGCGCACCCGGTTTTCTATAAATGCTTTGCGAATAACTTTCAGAGAATCTGTTTTTCCCTTCTCACAATTTTTAAGTCGAGGATTATAGTTTTAATTAAGAAAATAAGCTAATTAGCGGTGCACAAAGAGGGCGGAATTTTTTGGCTAGTGAGAAAATTTAGCACAAATGCAAATTATGTGGAAAAATGACGTTTAAGTTTGTTTTTGATCACGATCTTTTTTGAGCTTGATTTGAGATTTTTAAACTGTCATAAAAGATGAAAAAAAGTTGCTAAACTTTTTACCTGTTTTGTATTGCCTTCACGGGCGTATGAAAGTTAAAATTGAAGAAATAGTTTTGGTTTGATTTTTACCGGGTTTGAATCCGTCTTTACTTCTCTAGTTTAGGCTTTTTAGTTTAGTCCGTACGATTTTTTGTCATTTTTCATCATTTTATAGAAAAATGCGCTCAAAAGAACGCGTTAAAAATCTAAAGTAGTCTTCTGCGCAAGGCAACGCTACAAAAAGACGTTCGTCAGAAATCCGACGAGAAGTCAAGATAGCGGAAGAGCGCGAAGAGGAAATTAACCAGCTTCGAACCTTACTTGAGGCGATGCGAAATCAGGTTAGACGGCTTAAAAAGGAGGTAACTTTGCTTTTTGGGGTTAAAGGGTTAAAAAAAAAGAGAAATTTGTTTGGTGTCGGAGCAATCGATCGAAAATGATCACTCCGTTGTTAACAGAGACCGTCGCCTATTTTCCTATCTCAAGAACAAAGAAAAAATATTTCGAAAGATCACCGAGCTCCAGTGTATTGGGAACTATTATTTTGACACTAAGCATTAGTGTGTCCTAAAGTTTCTATTTGTATATTTTGCTCTTTTTCTATCTATCTTTTATTTTGCGAACATAAAACGTTTTGAAAGAATTTGTTGAGAAGAATTGGTAAAAATTTACTAAAACTTTATTTTTCATCATTGTTCTTATTTGGGAACTAATCGTGACCCAGTTATCCTGAAAATCAAGGAGCACACTTAAATTTCGTTAAAATTCTAGCATAATAACGTATTCTGAACAATAAGAACACGATCTAGAGTAGTTTGGAGAATTATCAGCTTAAAAACAAGCATTTTCCAAAAAATTTAACCAGGGGGGTGCAAATTTCGGGCCGGAATGGCTATGGCACTGGTTACATCCCTATATCCAAGGCATGCCCCTTGGGAGCTCCATCTGATGGGATTCGGTCGAAAAAAATCAATGTTATAGATAATTCTTCTAAATCCTAATATTTGCCAAAACCTCTCAAATTTTTTTCTTTGACAAAGTTCAAAAGTAGCCAAGCCACACCCGGCTAACGTAACGCATACACACAGAGCATCGTTCACTTCACTTTGTATACATTTCGAAAAACTTGCTTAAAATTTTAATGCTGTCATCAACTTGAGCTGACGCAATTTCTCGGAAATTCTCAAACTTACTGCGCCAACATGTCTCCTTTGACCAATTTGTTCAAATTTTTTAGTTAACAACAATTTTCGATTGCTCGCATTTTCGAAACATTTTCCGACGTTGATTCAGGGATGAGGCGGTGAAATTGGAAAGAAAAGGATCCAAAAATGACCCTGAAGTATGCAAACATTCACTATCAACGAATGCTTATAAGATCACTATCAACGAATATGATATCATACTCTTTAAGCCTGAAGAATGAAAAAATTTCGAGCAATTTTTGAAAAAAATGACCCTATAGGGATCGAACTTGGCTATAAAATGTAACCATAGTCTAGTGGGTAAAGTGTTGGGATCATTTTTAACTTTGAAGTTTATATAGCAAAATGAAAAAAAGTTGTTTAGAGATTTTTGAATAGACTGAAAACGATGATGCTGTTCATTTTTTCTAGAAAAAACACTTTTCACTGTTTTGTGCTATCGATCAAAAATTTGACCTCTATACACTCCACTATACAAAAAAATCAATTGTCCATACTCTAAATAAATACCATCTCGACTCTATTTCTATTCTTTATCTAGGTAATTATTGTTCAGGAATGCACGACGAACGACGACAGCATGAGAAAATGCGCTTACCGATCATCCTTCCTTCTTCCTTGCTGCAAACAATACAAGTACACAGCAGCGCAGCAGCACACAAAATGTTGTGGAATGCGCGGCCAATTCTGGGATCATAAAAAATTGTTGAATGTTATGCGCATGAGTGTTGGGTCGGTGTGAAAACAATAGGTTGCAGAAATGTGTCGGGTTTTGTGTAACTTTGGAATTTTTTAGTGTCCTACTTTGTCCTAATTTTATAGTGTCCTACTTGTGTAAATGTGAGGGGTGAATTCAAAAATTAAGATCACCATGGTGTTCAACATGGATGAAAACCTTTAAACGACACCCATGAACATATGTTTTGGATCAAAATTGACGATTTTCAAATTTTCTTGAAGATCAGGGTTTTGTCAAATTTGAATTTTACCCCCATATTCTATAGAAATCGAATATGCTGAACACGATGGTGATAAAAAATTTTGAATTGGAATTAACTCCATTTTTCATTCTTATACATTGTTCTTTTGCTCATTGATTTGACCTTTTGTTCCTTTTTTATATCGGTAGCTACTCAAAAATTTTTTTTTCCTCAAAATTCGATTTTTTTTCAAAAAATTTCTCGAATAGTTTTCCGACATGTTGGCCATCATTCCCCAATTTTTTAAGCCATTTTGCTAGCCCGATCAACCGACCAGCCAAGAACTTTTCTTTCAATTTCTCTCGGCGCGACTTTATCTGATCTTCCGCATCTTCTTCAAATCGTATCAACTAAAGATCTCTCTCCGCTCATCCACACACACATTCCTGCGCAATTTCACGCTGTGTGGAATTTTTTTTGATGCCCACATTTGTATTACTGCAGTTTGCGTGTTTTCCAATACATGCCTATGTATTACAACTTATGATTTGGAGATGAGAATTTGTTGATAAATATTGGCGGCGACCGTGAAATTTGGAAGAAGAAAATACATCACTTTTAAAGATTTTTTGTTTAGCAAAATTTTGGAATTTTTGAAAAAAATTGACGAAAAATCGATTTTTTAAATCGTTAGCTTAAATTTAAAAATAAACTTTTTCATCTTTTTTGAGATTTTTGATTTTTCCAAAAGTTTTCATGGAATAATAATAGCCTCATCGTGTTCCCCGCATAAAAAAGAGGGTATGCAAAAATTTTCATGAATTTTGAAAAAAATGAGATTATTTGACGAGGGATCGAACCCGCGCCTTATGAGTGAAAGCCGAACACGTTAGCCACTCGGCCATGGGTAAAACCCACAAAACCCCATGATATGGTACTCATTTTGAAGCGCTCGGCGAGCTGAGCCAATTGGCTATATTTAAAAAATTTTTACCTTTCGGAATTTTGGAAAACCCCTGTTTTTCAGGCAAAATGGTGTATATTGACACGAAAACGTGAAAAACATCATTTTAAATCAAAAACATATGTTGTTTAGAGGTTTTTGACTAGAGATGTGCATGGGCAAGGACGGTCTATAGCTAGGGATTGAACCTGGACCTATAAACTGTAGCATAGTCTAGTGGGTAAAGTGCTAGAAACTTATTTCAAAACTCAAGGTTTATATAGCAATATGGGTGTCGTTTAAAGCAAATCTACTACGCTGACTGCGTTGGTGATGCTAGTTTTTTGTCAAAAAATTTTTGAAGCAGATTTTAAAATTTTGAGACATTCAAAATTTTGAAAAGTTATCCTTCTTCATAAATCTTTATCATTATTTTAGACCCATTAAGGATAAAAAGTAATTCATTTTCTTAGTTAAAAGTCATATAACTAGTATTACATGTCACAAATAAACAATAAAATTTTTATGACCTGATTTTTCGATCTAAAAATTTTGCCCATTTTCAAAAATTTATTTTATTAATAAATTTTCGTGTTTTTTAGCATTTTTTCTCTCTTGTCGTTAATTTGATTATTGAGTAGACCAAATATGGAACCGTTTGAAAAATTTAGTTGTTGTCAAAAATGACGAATTGGAAAATTTTTTTGTGCTCGATTTTCCGATCAGCTCGAATTTGATCGATGGTTAATTTGGAGATAAATTCCTTTGGGAATTTCCGGTTTATATCAATGTCTCAACAAATTTTTATTGGACGAACGAAAAAAACTTGTTTGCATGGTCATTTATGGGATTTTTTGAAGAAACAATGCAAAAAATATTAAAGTTTGAAAACGGTTCCCTGAATTAGGGAATCGGAGTGTGTGTATTGAAGCGAAAATAGAAATTATTTAGATTTTCTGCCTGAAAATGACTTTCCGGGGGTAATTTTATGCGGGAAATCGATTGCGCGCATTCTCGAAGCTTGAAAACGCTTTCCTGATCTTGAATCAGATAAAAATTGATGTATTATAGCAAAAATTGGTCATCATTTCAATACACACATCCGATTCCCTGATTCAGGTAAGCGTTTTCAAGCTTCGGGAATACACGCAATTGATTCCCGGCATAAATTTACACCGAAAAATCATTTTCAGGCAGAAAATCTAAAAAATTTCGATTTTCTCTTCAATACACACATGCCGATTCCCTGATTCAGGGTCAGGGAAGTGTTTTCAAGCTTCGGGAATGCGCACAATCGATTCCCCGCATAAATTTACCCCCAGAAAATCTAAAAAATTTCGATTTTCGCTTCAATACACACATTCCGATTCCCTGATTCAGGGTCAGAAAAGTGTTTTCAAGCGTTATCTGTAAAAAATTCAATTTTTTTGGCTCAGGACACAACTTCTTAGTTGACTCCCTTTTTTCCGATAACCCCAGTAGTTTGGACACTTTATGCCAAGCTCATTAAGTGCATAGGAAAGCTTCTTATCAGGGTGTAACCTGACTTTTTATATGCCATTCATATCAATAAAATAAAAGTGAAAAGGCGTATTTTTATGAGCTGGTGTTGATATTGAAGTATGAAAATCGATTTTTTTTCAAAATTTTTCATTTTTTATTTTTCGAAAAATTCAAAATTAGAATCAAAAATAGTCTGTCTCATCACTTTCACTTTTATCTTGTACAAAAATTCCTATTGTGCTAAATAGTGAAGGAACGAAAAATTGGCCGGGTGAAAAAAATTAATCAAATGTCTCTTCCGCTCGAAAAATCGAATGGTGTGAATAAGATCAGAGGAATGTTTGGCTCGAGCTAGCCAGCAAGAAAAGGCATTTTCCATTTGTTTGCCCACACTTTTTTCGTACAAAATTGTATTCGCATGCTTATAAGAGTGTTGTTTTTTTAAATTTTGTCTGAGCTTTTTTTGGTAAAAACAGTGTAACTTTTCAAAATTTCTCCAAGAATTTTTTAAATAAAAAATAAATGCCACCATCGTGTTCAGTATAGTCGATTTGTTCTAAACGACATCCATATTGCTATAGAAAATTTATAATACGAATATCGAACCTGGTGATTTACCCACTAGACTATGGATACAGTTTATAGAGCTAGGTTCGATTCTTCGAACCTGTAATTTTTTTCAAAAATAGTTCAAAATTTTTGCACTTATGTAATTTTTCATGCTGAACAAGATTATAGTATTAAAAAAAATTAAATTTGGAAAAAAATTGCTCAAATAGGGTCATTTTTTGGAATTTGAGTTAACCCCTTTATTTTTGAATAAAAATTCCTTGACCTTGTTCTTTTGTTCCTTTTTCTATCAGTAGCTACTTAATTGATCAAAAATCAAGACGTGACCGAATTTTTTCGTCCTTCCTATTTTCACTTGTTGACAAATTTTTCTCATTTCCTATATAGTTTTCATATTTCGAATGCATAACTTATATATAAGATGAATATATACGTCATGCTCAGGTGATAAATACCTGACATACCTATCCCCTAGGCGGTCTTTCTGTCTTTCATGCAAATTGATGTGGACTGTCAGATTTCTTCATTCTTCTCTTCTCTCGAACCGCAACGACTGAGATTTGGTTTAGGTTATAAATTTTTGGGGCAAGCAGATGAAAATTGGAAAATGGGTAAAAATTGAGAAAAAGAATTTTTTTACCAGTTAGCTTAAAATCGAAAATGGGCTTCACTATGGTTCACTATCAGCATAGTCGAAAACCTCGAAATAACACCCTTGAACATATATTTTTGACGATTTTCAAGTTTTCGTTTCAATACACAAAACTTTGACTGAAAATCAGGGTTTCATCAAATTTGTTTTTTAACCCTGCATGATCGTATCGTTTAAAGGTTTCAACAATGCCACCCACGTAAAAAAATTTTCAAAAACTTTTTTCTAGTATGACCCCTCTAGGGGTAAAAACATGCGGGGAATCCGAATTTGACATTTTCGAAGCGAGAAAATGCTTCCCTGACTCAGGGAAGGCCTGTGTATTTAAGCAGAAAGTTGCAAAAATGCGATTTTTGCAACTTTTCGCTTCAATATACAGGCCTTCCCTGAGTCAGGAAAGCATTTTTTCGCTTCGAAAATTTCAAATTCAGATTTCCCGCATGTTTTTACCCCAAGAGGGGTCATTTCCAGAAAAAATTTTTGAAAATTTTTTCACGTGAGTGGCTCCCCTATTGTGTAGCTCCTTCCTTCGTGTTCTTGTTCAGCATGAAAAATTACACAAGTGCAAAAATTTTGAAAATTCCCTTTTTTTCTTCAAAATTTCATTCCCCCCCCCCACATTGAGTCATGTAAAATCATGATTATGAATGAAATATACTCCGTCTCATCTTCTCCTCGTGTACTTTCCAAATGCCCTATCGGAATTTTCGCGAAGAGATCGAGACAGAACCCGACATGGATCGTTCGCTCGTTCGAATGAGAGAAGTTTAACTTTTATTGCTGCCCAAAGTCAATGATTTTGTTGCTCATGCACCAGCATCAGCACATCTTCTCTTATTTTCTCTCCTTCCGCCACAGATTGAGACGAATTGAGTCGAGTTCGAATGACGCGGTATCTATCTCGCTTGCTGTTACATTTTTTGTACTGATGTGTGGCTAGTTTTTCGCTTTGGCATTTGTGGAGTTTTTCGTTTAGCTCGAAGAAATTTTGGCGCCACAACATCAAAGATTAAAGCTGTCTAGACTTTTTGGAATGTTGGACTATGAAGTCGGGTTAGATTTTTGGCAAAAAATGGATTTGTGTACAAAAATTTTTGATTAAAAAAAGGACTTCAAAATCGCGTTCAGCATGGTCTAAATGACACACCTATCATGATAGGTTCAATTTTTTTCAAATTTTGTCAAACCCGATATTCAGGCAAATTTTGTATATTGAAACGAAAATTTAAAAATCATCAATTTTGATCAAAAACATAGATTTATAGGTGTCGTTTAGAGGTTTTTGATTATGCTGAACACGATGATGAAGTCCATTTTTGAATTCGATTTTAGTGAATCAAAATTTCATTTTTTCTTCAAAAATGAAATTTTTCACAGAAAACTTCAAAAATGGACTTCACTATCGTGTTCAGCATAGTCAAAAATCTCTAAACGACACCCATGAACCTACAGAGCGTTTATTTTGGTATGCAACATCAATGTTTTTAGTCGTTCTCGCACCCCCTCTAACGAATTTCTATGCGATCTTTTTTAAATTGTAGCTGAACAATGGCCGAATAAGTGTTGATAAAAATGTTCGAAATCCGTTGATCCTAACATTGTCAAAAATTACTTTGAAGTTTTCAAAGTCGATTTTCTTCATCTTAAAAAAATGTTAGAAATTTAATTTTTGTATGAAAATACAGAGCTTTATCCCCTCTAACATATGCAAAAAACCGTATATAAAAATTATTTAACTTGGGCAAGATATTTGACTTTGAAGTAAAAATTTTTTTGCCTCTTTTTTTTACTATCAACTTCACAGTCAAATATCTCGCCACTGTTAAATAATTTTTATATACGGTTTTTTGCATGTGTTAGAGGGACTAAAGCTCTGTATTTTCATACAAAAATTAAATTTCTAACATTTGCTAAGATGAAGAAAATCGACTTTGAAAACTTCCAAGTACTTTTTGACAATGTTAAAATCAACGGATTTCGAAAATTTTTATCAACACTTATTCGGCCATTGTTCAGCTACAATTTAAAAAAGACCGCATAGAAATTCGTTAGAGGGGGTGCGAGAACGACTAAAAACATTGATGTTGCATACCAAAATGAACGCTCTGTATATGTTTGATCAAAATTGATGATTTAAAAATTTTCGTTTCAATACACAAAATTTGCCTAAAAATCAGGGTTTCACCAAATTTGAGTTTTATACCCATCATGATGGGTGCCATTTAAAGGTTTTCGACTATACTGAATCCGATTTTGATGACCATTTTTAATTTTTACATTATTTTTGAAACAATCCATTTTCGCAAGTTTTCGTGTCGATAAATAATTTTTTATGACCCCATTGTTTTCGCGCCAAATTTTTTTATCTTATTTTTCATACTTAACAAAAATTGTTTATCAAATGTTTTTCTTGCTCCCGTACTACAAAATCTAAACAAACTAATTCCTTTGTTATCGGCTTGTTTATTTACCTTTTTTATGGCCTTATTTGTACCAAAAAATATCAGCTTTTTAAGATTTTTTCAAAATTTGTTTATTTTTTTCACGATTTTTCAGTAATCTTGTACAAATTATGAAAAATGGCAATTTTTACTTCTTTTACAAAATTCAAATAATACAAAATTTGCAAAAATATCAAAAATAGGGTACTGTTTAAAAAAATCCGGCTTGAATTTTTAATGAGAAATTTCAACATTTTACCCATTGAGCAAAAGTTTTGATCACAACCCAAAAATTCTTTCAGTATCTTGTTCTCCATGAAAAATTACACAGGTGCAAAAATTTTGAGCTATTGTTGAAAAATTTGACCCAATAGGGATCGAACCTGGGACAATAAACTATAACCATAGTCTAATGGGTAAAGTGCTAGAATGAAATTTCAAAATTCTAGATTCATATTGCAATATGGGTGTCGTTTAAAGCAAATCGACTATCCTAATTTCGATTTTTGAAAAAAAATTTTGAAAATTTTTCACCGAAAAAACGCAAAAGTACAGTTTTTGTTACTTTGTTACTCACCCTATACTAGATTTTTGGTTAGAAAAATACACCACTTGTGTATTTTCTTTACGAAATACACAACTTTTTTCTTGGTCCCCTTCCTCCGATATCAAAACACACACTTGTTTACAAACTTTTTTGGCTAGTTTCCTACATGTACAACACGTGATTTTCCCCCATTTCCAAGCTGATGCTCTGCTCTCATTTATGCCCCCATAAATTTTTTTCGCATAGATATCGATTTCCGAATCAAACCAGCCTTTTGATTTTTCCCAATTCAGAGAGTGGTATGTCGAATCTTCAAAGTCGGTTTTGATCGCGCTCAGATTAAGACCTAAGGGCGCCCCAACATGTTCATCCAACAATCTCTCTGACCGTCCCTTCACTTCATGTTCAACATGCATGAAGGAATTTTCTATGGCGCTCTCAAATTCGCATACACTTTTTGATTTGTCATTTTGCTCTCTTTTGTCTATCGCCCTCTTCGAGCCCCTCTACCGGCGACCCGCATTTCCTGGGAAGATGGAGAAGAGAAGAGTTCTTCTTCTCTTCTTGTGTTGAACTGCGCGAAGGAATGCAGCGCAGTTTGTGCACCAATCATCCGATGGAATTTTCGTCGGTGTTCTTTCGGTTCTTTCGCGGATGTCTTTTTTAGAAAAATTTTTTTGTCACTCAAGAAAAGTCACCACAGATTTTTATTTCATTTTGATAATTTTTAAAATTTTTAATTAATCGTGATATTTCAATTTTTATACATTTTTTTCCAAAATAAACATCACCATCTTGTTCAGCATAGTCGATTTGCTCTAAACGAAAACCATATTGTTATAGAAAAAATCAAAATCCAAATTTTGATCCTAAGCATTTTCCTACTAGACTATGGATGCAGTTTATAGGCCCAGGTTCGATCCACGTTGGGTCAATTTTTTTCAAAAATAGCTCAAAAATTTTGCACTTCATGCTGAACAATAACCTGGATGAAATTTTTACCCAAAAATTTTGGGCCCAAATAGGTAGCTCTATTTTTAGCCGAAAATGTAATTTTCTTCAAAAATCTCAAATTCAAAAATTAGCATCAGATTCGCATTTGGTATAATAGAAAACCCTTTGAACCATATACATAACTATATAGTATGTATAATTTCAAACTTAATGAAACCCTGATTTTCAAGCAACATTTTGTGTTTTGACACGAAAACTTGAAAATCGTCAATTGCATCAAAAACATAGGTCCATGGGTTTTCGAACACCCTGAATCCGAATTTGAAGTTGTCTTTTGAACTTGAGGTATATACGTAAAAATTAGTAAACAATATAAGGGTAAGGAAAGAGTCAAAATTTAAAAAAATTTCGCCAATCGACTCAGCTCGCCAAGCGCTTCAAAACGACTACCATATCATGGAGTTTTGGTGAGAAGTTGACCCATGGCCGATTGGCTAACGTGCTCGGCTTTCACTCATAGGGCGCGGGTTCGATCCCGCACCCAAAAGTCATTTTTATTTTGTTGTCAAAATTCATGAAAATTTTTTCATACCCACATTTTTATGCGGGGAACACGATGGCGCTATTATTTTTCGATGAAAACTTTTGGAAAAATCTCAAAAACGAAACTTTTGATGGAAAAATAGTAGCATCATCGTGTTCCTATCATGTCATGATTATTTTTTCTATTTTTACCATTTTTAAATAATTTCTGGAATTTTAAATTCCTTACTTTTTCGAGAAATACGCGATAAAATTTTTGACGCGTTCTTGTTGACAAATGTGTCAAGAATGCCTCGTTTTGCGGAAGTGTTATCTATAAATTCTAGATTTTTAAGCGTCATTAGGTCTATATTAGTATTTATTTATATATAACTTTATCCGGTTTCGGGATCTCTTTGGCTTTGCTTCAACAATTTGATATCTAATTTTTTTGAAAAAATGCTCAATTTTGTATATTAACACGAAAACATGAGAAAAATAAAAAATGAATATCAGCATCGTGTTCAGCATAGTCGATTTGATTTAAACGACATCCATATTGCTATATAAATTATAATTTGAATATTTGATTCTAGCACCTTATCCACTAGACCATGGTTACTGTTCATAGGCCCGGGTTCGATCCCCTTTGGTAATATAAATTCAAAAATAACTAAAAAATTTTGCACTTGCCCAATTTTTCATGCTGAACAAGAATTTGAGAGAATTTTTCAATTTTTACCAAAAATTATTCCCTAATAAGGGGATAAATTTGTTTTTTTAAACAGAAAATTCAAATCCAAATAAGGACGTCAAATTCGGACTCAGCATAGTCGATTTGCTTTAAACGACACCCATATTGCTATATAAATCTAGAATTTTAAAATTTGATTCTAGCGTCTTATCCACTAGACTATCGTTACAGTCTATAGGACCGGGTTTGATCTCCCGTGGCTCAATTTGTCCAAAAATAGTTCAAAATTTTTACATATATGTAATTTTTTATGCTTAACAAGATTCTCAATGAATTTTTCGAATTTTATTTACAAATTAATAAATGAACGCGAAAATTAATCATAAATAATACTTTTAAAAATAAGGATTGCCTAATGGAAATTTTCATGGCCAAAAAATTTCGAAATTTCCTTCCTTCAAGCTCTGACCTTGAACGACCCACTAGCCTAATCATAACTGGATTTTTTTGGCACTCCCAGGTGTATTTATGTGCTAGCCATCTTCTTCAAAAATCCTGTGATAATAACCGTTCCTCTTATCAGCTCATGTATGGAGCTCATAGAAGACATGTATGGAATGTGCATTGTTAGTGGGCTCTATCGATTTTTCCCGTCCGGTTTTATTTACCTTATGAATGTGGAGGAAATTTTTTCTTATTTCGAGTTTTATTCTTAAAACTTGCATGAAATCGAGTTTTTCATTTATTTACGTGAAAGGATTTTTGGATTTTGAAGAAAACTTGGACTTATAGAGGGTCAAATTTTGTCCAAAAATAAAATTTTTCCCAGAAAATTCAAGTTCAAAAACTAACCAGGACTAGTCGCGAAGTATCAGTTAGGGATTTTCAATATTTTGACACAAATCGATAGATAACATGATTATAAGACACGCTGTGTACGAATTTCTTTCCCATACGAGGTTTAAGGTAGGTTTCGGAACATAAGAAGTGCTTAAAAGGCCAAAAATTATCTTATTCCTTCGCCTTTTTGATTATGTTTCTATTGGTAAAAAAAGATAAAGTATAAAGTACGCAATAAAAGTTATAAGACGATGATTCATAAATCGATAGATAACAATAGCGCACTCGGTAGCGCTTTTGCCTTTGACTCTGATGGTCTGGGTTCGAATCCCAGCCTCGTCCTTTTTGCATATAGTGACTAATTTCTTTTAAACACTTGTTTTTACTCTTAGAGGGATCATTTCCAGAAAAAATTTTCGAAAATTTTTTCGCGTGAGTGGCCCCCCTCTATTGTAAAGTAGCTCCCCATATTCAAAAACGCACCTCACCATCGTGTTCAGAATAGTCCAAAACCTCTAAATGACACCCATGAAACTATGTTTTTGATCAAATTTGACGATTTTCAAATTTTTGTGTCAATAAACAAAATGTGCCTGAGTCAGTCTTTATTATTTAACATAAGGTTATGGGTGCCGTTTAAAGGTTTTCGGCTTGCTGAATCCGATTATGCATTTAACTTTTAAACTTTTGAAGCAAGATTTACCCATAACTGGGACCAACTTTGGTCAAAAATGAAAAATTCGATTATGATCTTGTTCAGCATGAAAACTTACACAAGTGCAAAATTTTTTAGCAATTTTTGAAAAATTGGACCCAAGAGGAATCGAACATGAGCCTAAACTGTAATCATAGTCTAGTGGGTAAAGCGCTATAATCAAATTTCAAAATTC
>OZJO01020603.1:0-10718 GCA_900406225.1 Acrobeloides nanus
AGAAAAAATTATTCTCAAAAAATCGCTCATAACTTTATTTTTCAACATTTGAGGAAAATTTTAAGACCAAAATTATAGAAAATCGAAACGAGGAAAAGCTTCGCAAACTTTTTAAAATTTTTGATTTTTTCAATAAAAAATTCGGTGCAAATTCCCTGAATTTCAATACAAATTTGTATTGAAACGATTATGTTTTTTGAAGACTTTTTTCTCATTTTGGAACGCCGTGTCATGATAAACGAATTTTCAAATGTTGTCTTTTACATTTTATGCATCTTATTGTGGACTATAAATTTGCTGAAGATCACATTCGAAAATTCGTTGATCCTAAAGAATAAAACCATCTCGACGCCATCTATGCAATTAGTGCTTGTCTCGAAGTCGTCGAGACGAATTAGTGGAGACCCTGATTTTCTAAAGAATTTTTCAATAGGGTGTGCGCTAGCAGTTCGGAAATCGCATTTTCGGACACTAGTCGTTCGGAAATGCGCTAGCGTCTGAAAATAGTGCATTTTCACAATTTTCGAACGATTTCCAGACGGCTAGCGTCCGAAAATTCGCATTTCCAAACGGCTAGCGTCTGGACACAATTTCCGGACTGCTAGCTTCCGGAAATCGTCATGAAATGCGTTTCATGAATGCTAGCGCGCACCCTTAACAATTTTTAATGGATTAGGTTGAGACTGGGTATTTTACGGCACGGCAGACCGCCACGGCAAGAGCGGGGTATTTTACGGCATGAGATTCAAAGAAACGGGAGAAAAAATCTTTTGCTGTGGGATGATAGTAGAGAGTGACCCATACACAACGCCACCCCTACGGCATGGATCGGCTCAATAGTCAAGGAGATATGATGCTTAGAAGCTGAACTCCGCCTGGTGGTCCATACCTGAGATTGGGTATTTTACGGCACGGCAGAGAGCGATCAGAGAACGGTCTGCCGTGCCGTAAAATACCCAATCTCAGGTATGGACCACCAGGCGGAGTTCAACTTCTAAGCATCATATCTCCTTGACTATTGAGCCGATCCATGCCGTAGGGGTGGCGTTGTGGGTCACTCCCTACTATCATCCCACAGCAAAAGATTTTTTCTCCCGTTTCTTTGAATCTCATGCCGTAAAATACCCCGCTCTTGCCGTGGCGGTCTGCCGTGCCGTAAAATACCCAGTCTCGATTAGGTTTTGATAAACCAAAAGCAATATCTTTGGCGACCAAAAAATAGAAAGGTCACTGACGAAAAATTTGTTGAAATCTTTGAGTTACAGCAAAAATAAGCGCTGCTTGTGAAAATTTTTTTTTGTTGAAAATGCTCATTTTTAATGTGAAAAAATCAATGGGAGTTCATGATTGTTGAATTTTTTTCAGAAGCTTGTCAAAAACCAAGGTAAATGGGCTAAGGTACAAGAAAAGTTCCCGGTCACTTTGAATTTTTATAATGACATAAATATACAGGGGGAGAATTTCTAGATAAGGATATACAGGGGAGGGGCAAAAGTCCTCGGCTAAGGGGCAAAAGTTCTCGCCAAGGAAAAATTGATTGTTATAGCGCTATAACAATCAATTTTTCCTTGGCGAGGACTTTTGCCCCTCCCCCTTGTACGAAGTCCTGACATGGGATGCAAAAGTTTTGTCCATGTGTAGGGACGCTCACCCAATTGTCAAACTCAATATTTTCGTGGGAAGATCGCCCCAAAAACGTTTCAAACTTAAATTCTAGGCTATNAAACATGAAAATGACCTAGCACGCACTTTTCTTAAGAAAGTCCGGGACAGGCCCTTACAATAGGGTGAGCGTCCCTATCCATGTGTGCAAAAAGCCCTGGCATAGAATGCAATAAGTCCTGATATAGAAAAATTGTTTAGTTTTAATGGATTTACAGCAGTCTTCATCACGAAGTTGCAGATTTTTTAATTGGGAACTTGTCAGGACGTCCTTGTGCCTTTTTAGCATCAAAAGCTGTTTGTATGCGTGAATTTTTACGTTATTTGCTTTTAGACATTTTTCTTGAAAATTCTTTCATATTTTTCCTATTTAGATACACTTTGAATCTTTTAATTATCTGAAAAGCAATTTTGTTCAATATTCAATATGCGAATCCTTATTATTTTGGCTCTCATTTATCAGGCTTATGCACTGCCGACTCAAATTTTTAAGTGCTCCGATGTAGAATACTTTTGTGGTGAAAGCGATGGTGGTTGTATTCCATTAGAATGGGTCTGCGACAATGTCAAGGATTGTTCACATGGAAAAGTAAGTGACAGTTGATCCGCTACAATCACGATCCCCAATAATAGCGAATACAGGAAAAATTTTTGCGAAGTGAGAGAAAAAATATGGGTATTTTTTAAGATTTTTGAATTTTTATGTAGTACATAGGTGGGCAGGGGTTGGCAATCTTCCCCCCCCCACGCATAGAATGGGGACTATAGGCGACGCTAGGCGGGAGCCATGGCCCCTCTGAAATCCGAAAAATGAAAAAATTTCTCTGTTGGCTCTCTCCTTATGTTTTTGCTCTAAATTTTTAAATTTTTTTGAGAATCCTAATGGTCCTCCATTATAATTTTCTACAAAAATGTCTAAAATTTCCTTTTTTCCACCAAAATTTTTCATTTTTCTTTAAATTTCATCATTTTTTTGCCAAAAAACTTCAATTTTATAGGATTTGTTAAAAAAATTAAGATTTTTGTTGAAAAATATCATAGAAATTTTTAGACATTTTTGATAAAAAAAAAGCAAAATTTGCACATTTTTATGGAAAAATCATGTCGTATTAGAAAATTTTGACCGATTTTGATGAAAAATCGACAATTTTGGTGAAAAAAAATCATGTTGTATAACAAAAAATTCTTGCCATTTTGTATCGACAATTTTAGGACGAAGCTAATTGCAACTATTTGCATTCATGCTCGGACGGTGATTTCATGTGCAAGAGTGGCGAATGCGTCTCTGCTCGTTTCAAATGCGATGGTCGATCGGATTGCTCAGATGGTTCGGACGAAGCTACATGTGTGGAGAAAGAACTTCCAACACCAGATTCCTCANTTCAAATGCGATGGTCGATCGGATTGCTCAGATGGTTCGGACGAAGCTACATGTGTGGAGAAAGAACTTCCAACACCGGATTCCTCATTGCCAACACCAAACTCAACTCTGCCATCGCACCACATAATCAAAAAGACAATGTGCACCATTTGGGAATTCAGATGCGAGAAGTCGGACAAATGCATCGACCGATCAAAAATTTGCAATGGGCTGGCGGATTGCGAATACATGGAAGATGAAGCGGACTGCAATGAAAACTGCCAAAATGGTGGCGAACGCTGCAACGACAATTCCGGCTGTTACTTGAATCGATGTGACGGCTATAAGGAATGTGAGGATGGAAGTGACGAAGAAGGCTGCGATTATCATGATCTACCTTCAATGGACGCTTTCTTTGGTGATCATTTCCATGGATGTCAGAAAAACGAATTCAAATGTTCCGACAATCGTTGCATCCAAAAGAACATGCTTTGTGATGGACATAAGGATTGTACATCTGGCGAAGATGAAGGCGGTCTGTGCGGCGCTTGCTCAACCAATGAATGCTCATACAAATGCCAAGATAGTCCAAAAGGTCCGGAGTGTTATTGTCCCGAAGGCGCATTCTTAACGGCGGACTTTAAAACATGTGAAATTTCAAATCCATGTTTGGAAGCTGGTGGAAATCAATGCATCCAACTTTGCAAGCCAAAAGGAAGCTCAACTTCTTGCTATTGTGCTGAAGGATATCAACAAGTTGGTTCAACATTCTGCGAAGTGAACGATGAGCATAAAAATGGTGAACTTTTCTTCACTGTGAACGGATTTTCCATTCGTCACAATTCGATTTTCAACGCTAGCAGCGGTTCCTACTACGAAGAAGTTGCATCAGCGCCGACGAAACGTATTTCTTCCATTTCGTTGAATCCGAATTCTGATTCGCTTTATTTCACCGCGAAAAAAGAGCATTTCCTTTCTCACGTCTTTGAAGTGAAGAACGATGGCAATCTTCCTCAATCAATACTCGCCGCTCTCGATTTGAAGGATATTGCGGTTGATTGGGTCACTGGCAACATTTATTATACAGTTGAAGGTCTGTGGCTAGAATTCTTACTGGGGGGGGGGGGGTCCAAAACAGGGTCAGGTAGAAAAATTTTTAGCAAGTGACCCTCTAAGGGTAATTTTATGCGGGGAAAAAGCGCGCACTCACGAACCATGAAAACTCTTCCTAATTATGAGTCAGGGAAAAAAATTACACTTTCAGATTTTTGCTTCAAAACACCGATCCCTTCCCTGAATCAGGATCAAGGAAGCATTTTCAAGGTTCAAGAATGCGCGTAATCGATTCCTCGCATAAAATGATCAAAAAATTATAAGGGTCTCCTTTATGTTTTTGCCCGAAATTTTTGAAAATTCTAAAAATCCTAATGTCCCCCATCAACTATTTTTCACCAAAAATGACCAAAATTTCCTATTTCACCAAAAAGGTCGTAAAATTTTTCGTTTTTTTTCTACAAAAATTGTTTTCAAGTGGGTCCCCTAAACCACACTAGTACCAATTATCCATTTTTCTCATTAAGGACCATATCCGGGTATTGGCGTTTGTACTGCTGATGGCCTTTATTGCAAGCAACTTATTGATGGTGAATATACGAGCGGAAACTTTTACACTCAGCGCTATGGTGGCCTAATTGTTCATCCACAACGTGGAATGATTATTTGGCTCAGCTACAATGCTGAACATCCGGAAGGCGTTGTGCATCTTATGGGCATGGATGGATCAAATGTAAGTGTGTTTATGTGGTACTTTAGGCTTTTCTTATACCCCTCTAGGACCATAAATGTACAAGAATCATATGCTAATTTTTACACTCACGTCCCAAAATATGGTCAGTGAAGCGTTTTCGTACGCAAAAATAACGTGATTCCCAAAATTTTTTGTTTTCGTCGGTTCATTAGGTGTACAGAGTGAGCCAAAAATACATGTACTTTTGCGTTTTTTGGTGAAAATTTTTTTTTAAAACACCTATAAGGTATATTTTCATGTAAGAAATCGATTGTACGCATCGAAAAATTTTGGAAACGCTTCTTACAGACCGTGAAATATCAAATTATCGTATTTTTTCAAGTATTACAGAAGATTATTGAAATTACTTTTTTTGCAAAACAAGTCTGTAATGCGTTTTCAAGATTTTTCGATACGCGCAATCGATTTCTCGCACGAAAATACCACTTATAGGTGATTTTTGAAAATTTTACCCCAAAAAACGCAAAAGTACGTTTTTTTGGCTCATCTTGTATCAATAAGTCTTTCGTTGATGAAAAAATAAACATTACTTATTTAATTTATTGTATTTTTCTTTAGGACCGCGTCCTGAGCAGCCAAATCTATCGGCCAAAAATCAACAGCATTGCCATGGATTATGTTCGTGATTATCTTTTTGTGGGTGAAGACGGCGCGATGATTCGTTATGATCTACATACGTTGAAGACCGAGGCAGTGAAAAATCCGATCCATGCGAAATCCATGATAGTTTTTAATGGCCAATTTTACTTTATTGGGCGGTAAGCTTTTTAAAATTTTTTGGGGCAATAGTCAACGCCAGGGATATCAAGAACATTTGTTTTCAAAAAACAAATCTGACTTCAAAAATCAGATTTGACATCTCAAAATCAGCACTTTTAACAAAAATCAGCAGACTTGGAACCCCCGGACAACGTTTTTTTAGCGATTCGAAATTGAAAATGGCCAAGTTCGGCGAACCGGTGCATGAAGTCATTAAGATCCTTGATGAACAAGACGGTGCACTTGCGATTAATAATACAGTGTATTATGTAAGTTGATGAGTTTTTTCTGATCATGAAGGCCAGTTGTGGAACTAGTGCATTCTTCTCCTTGTTTATCACCGTGTTCGCTTTTGTGCGAAATTTTCCAACTGTATAAAAGCTTGCCAAATCGCATTACGTTCAATTGAATCGAATCTAAAAAAATGTTTCACGGAGAAATTCCAAAAAAAGCGTTGAATCATAGCCTAGTGGATAGCATCATAGACTTCGATTTTGAAAACCCGGGTTCAATCCCGCTCGATCCAAATCTTTTTTTTTGCATCGTCCAAAATTGATGAAAATTTTTGCCTAGGGGTAATTTTATGCGAAAAACACGAGGGGGGTATTATTTTTTCATGGTAAAAAATAGGAAAATCAATTTTTTACCTATTTTTACTTAAATCTTGATGTTTTTCAAGAAATAGGTAAAAATTGATTTTGCTATTTGTTACAAAAATTTGCACGAAAAAATAATATCACCATCGTGTTGTTTTTCGCATAAAATTACCCCTAGGCAAAAATTTTCATCAATTTTGGACGATGCAAAAAAACATTGGGCTCCGAGTGGGATTGAAGCCGGATCTTCAAACTCGAAGTCTGTGATGCTATCCACTAGGCTATACTTCCGGCGCTTTTTGGAACCTCTACGTGAAACAGACCAGGCTTTAACTTGTTTCGAACATTTCACGAGTCTCATTCGATGTGGATATTCATTGAGACTGAAGCTATATCAAAATCCCAAAAATCATAATTCTAAAAATCCGGATTCAGATTCTAAATCTAGAAGTTTTCGGGATTTTGATTTTTGAGATTTTAATTTTTTGGGATTTTTATTGTACACCATTAAGGCTGCGTTCAAGCATGTCAAAAGAGTTGTCACAAAGTGGTCAAAAAATGTAACTTGCCTGATTTTCAATAAAACCGTGTTTATTGAAACGATTGGTCATCAAGCACAAAATTTGTTGCCTGATTTTATGCTTCATGACCAATTATTTCAATAAACATGATTTTATTGAAAATCAGGCGAAGTTAGACTTTTTTGACATGCTTGAACGCAGCTTGACTAAGATTTACCTGTTTATACAATTCATTTTTTAGAGCAAGCTTCATAATCCATGTCAAACTATGCATTGTTCACATATTTGTGTGTTGACGGAGAAGCAAACGGCAAAATGCATATGTCCGGATCAGTATAAAATGAACGAAAAAACCAACAAATGTGAGCCACTTGAAAGTCTTAGTTCGGTAAGTTATTTGAGTATTTAATCATGCCGAGTTGGTTAAGACACTGGATTCGTAGGAGATTGCTTTTCGCAGGTTCGATTCCCAGCAGCTTCGAAATTTTTAAGACCACATTTCATGTTTTTGAAACTTTAAAGGTGTTTTTTCAGCGTGTCAAGATAAGTGCCTCTAATATGATTTCACGTTGTGTCACGGATTCGATTTGTCAAAATGGTGGTTCTTGCCTTGCGTCGTACAACGATTCGTACGTATTTAGTCCGTCGTGCAAGTAAGCATATCTTTTTTTTGTCGTATAAACCAAAAAAATTTTTCAGATGTCCAATTGCGTTCACTGGTTTATATTGCGAAGTTCCAAATGAACACGCGTTAACAGCCAGCTCTGATTCATCTGGTTGGAAGATACTTTTTTGGCTAATCTTCTGCTTGATCATCTTGTCAGCTGTCTTCATCTACTTGTTTTCAAAAAGCCCAGAATTTAAGTCAGTTTTATTTATTGTCATGTACAGAGTGAGTAAAAAACCGTACTTTTTGCGGTTTTTTGGTGAAAATTTTCAAAAATTTTTAGCAAAAAAACGCAAAAGTACTGGTTTTTTTGCTCATCCTGTACGCTAGGGCTGGAAAGTTAGCAAAATTTTTCATTTATCGTTATTTTAATGAACCCCAAAAAATTTTCATTTGTTATAATCAGCGCAGTAGCCAGAGTTTTCGGAAGGGGGCGCACATACATACCTTGGTCCTCAAGGTGCTTTTTTTCGCAATTTTTTCAACAAATCACAAGGATTCTAGAACAGCCCTAGTCTACGCTAGTCCTTTTTAGAGATCGTCTTCAACATTTCACTGCAATGTTGCCTCGTATGCGACGAATGAACAATCCATTTGGCCGAAGAGTTCGAAATGAAAATGGCCCTCTTTCTAGGGGAGATAATACGGACAGCGGTTTTTCGGCAACTCCTGCAAGGCCTCAAGCGATGGACGATCTTTCCAAGACCAGCTTTATGAATCCAGTGTTTGGTTCCAGCCCAAATTTAGCCAAGTCGAGTTCAGTAAATACTCAGGAGGTTAGTTAATTGATTTTCACTTTCTATACTTAGACAGTGCCGTAATTATGGGGGAAGAACCAGGAGATTTACTCGCTATCTATTCCCCTCTCCAAACCTGAATTTTTCAAAACTTCCCCCAAATATGGACCAACAATTACGTTGCTAAGGCTAGATAAAATGGGCCTTTTTGGATAGATCAAAAGGTAGATAAAAAGGGTTTTCTGCGGGTAAATTTGTTTACTTGGATGTGTTCACATCACTATTTCTAATTCATATATTCACTCGGATAGACGGTTATATATTCACTACACACAAAACATTTAGTGTTAAGTCGGTTCAAACAACAAAAAGAAACATCGAATTGGTTAATTTGAAGAATGAACACCAAAATTGGTGCAAAATTAACACCATTTTTCGTTGGATGCAAATGAGTCCAACAAAAAATGGTGTTAATTTTGCATCAATTTTGATGTTAATTTATCAAACTAACACCAATTTGGTTTTCCTTTTTGTTGTTTGAATCGACTTAACATCAAATGTTTGGTGTGTATAAGCCTAGAATAGACGTTATATATTCACTAGGCATTGTATTTCTTTGGGTTGGTCGTCTTTAAATCTGTGGAAGGAAGGTTCGGCAAAAAAATCGCTGAATTCTAGGGCTCATATGCTAAATTTTACTGCTTATAACATATGTTTTTTAGTCGCTGCACAAATCACCATCCGCTGAAAGCAAGTTGAATTTGGAAGGATAAAAATATCGTGTTTGAAAAAAAGACTATATACTTTGCTATATTTGACATTGTTAATTTTATAATTCTTTCTTCTATATTTGAGTTTTGATGTTTTAGAATTTTCTATCTTTGTCATTTTTGTTTTATACGGTTTTGTATTTTATTGAAATTAATAAAATTTTGCGGCTCGAAATTCTTTTGAAATTTACCAATTTTCAAACAAAAAAATCAATATGCAATACATTGAAGAAAATGTTGTCTGAATTTCAATAAGTTTATTGAAAACTATGGATCAAATATTAATTCGAACCGTATTTTTTGGCATTAGGATCCGCGCTAACTAACTGTCGGAAATATTTTTGACGATTGTATTGGAGGGTCCGTGCTATCTATCGTAAATAAACGCCAGCTGTTGTAAATTTACAACTGCAATGCATTTACGACAGATGGTGTTGCCTGAATTTCAATAAAGTCGTGTTTATTGAAACGATTGGTAGAACAGCTTAAAACAAATTATTGGTCGAAGCATAAAATTTTTGAAATTTCATTGAAAATCAAGCAACTTACTACGTAAGAGTCTGCACTAAACAACGCAATCCAGGTCAAAAATTGAAAATTCTTTAAATTAGCGAAATTTGCCATAATTTATATATGTTCGGAAAATTCATCAAAAATGAAGCATTTTTTGTTTTTACAGTAAATTCTGAATCGCTACCGTTGTCGAGATAATCGTGTTTGAAGTTGGAGATTTTTGGGATTTGAATTTCCCGCCAAACCCTGAATCAATGCTCTGGTTTTTTTTATATGTGGCATATAAAAAAACCAAGGCATTGATTCAGGGTTTGGCGGGAAATTCAAATTCAAATCTCCAACTTCAAACACGATTATCTCGACAACGGTAGCGATTCAGAATTTACTGTAAAAACAAAACATGCTCCATTTTATACTTATGCAATAGCAGCATTACCTTTATTATACGATTTAGAAATCCAGCAGAGTTGGTGAAATGGCATAACTGTTCGATTCAAATATACAATATTTCGCCAATGTCGATTAATAAGTTGGCATTTTTCAAATCTCGTTTCGGTTTAGCGCTTTAAACATATCACACAAAATGTCTGTCGGAATCGCTGACATCGTAACTAAATAAAAAACGGCAGTAAATGAAACCCACTGTTCGACTTTTATACAAATGTAAAAAATTGTTGAAAATGCATATTTTTAAGCTGAAAATGCTCAGAAAATTACGATTCTTGGTAAAAAAATTAGGAAAAATCTCAAAATTGGTGCTCTGTGTCTCTCAAAAATGCTTGCTCGGGGAACCCCTCCCCCAATCAATTGAGGGGGGGGGGGATCACGGCGCACAAAAGTTGGCTAAAAATGGAATTTTCGGAAAACTAACTCAAAACTGATTGAATATGTTTGTAAAATGTTTTTTTTGTAATATCGGTTCAATATATAGGGGGCCGAAAGATCGGTCCAATATATAGGGGTCGCAAACATTCAAAATAAATTTTTTGGGTCGTGCCCATTCGATTTGGGCATCAGGTGGCTATATACAATACAATAGAGCTGTCATAAAACTTGCCTTTGATGCAAGTTTGACTTGCCTCGAGCCTTTGGTGCAAGTCTGACTTGCCTCATTTTCTTTTCACTAAGTTTTTTCTCTTTGATAAGTTCGACAGAAAAAAATTTTTCTATCGAACTTATCAAAGAGAAAAAACTTAGTGAAAAGAAAGTGAGGCAAGTCAAACTTGCATCAAAGGCAAGTTTTATGACACACGGCGCACAAAAGTGTGCAAAAAATTGCGAACTCGAAGAAAACGCTTAAAAACGTGTTATTACAGTGCCAATAAC
>OZJO01020605.1:0-10075 GCA_900406225.1 Acrobeloides nanus
TATTGATTCCAATATGGGTTGGAATAATGTTATTAATATTTTGTTTACAAAAGCTTTATTCCAGAGAAACTATTCGTAGAAATGTACAGGATGTTCCAGCTAAGCGTTCACACCGATGATTTGACATTATATCCGGAACCCTTGCGAATTTTTCGGTTTTTTAAAAGTTAGGTAGGCTAAATGTGCATCGAACGAGTTGAATTTTGCCAAAAAATAAAATTTCCTAATATTTTTTTCAGCCTTTCAATATTTAGTTTTAGGAAAAACACACTTATTGGCCGAATTTTTAAAATTTTTTGTGAATTCTGAAAGAGCATGGCCGATAACACAAAAAAGAATTTAAATTTTTCGACATGTTTCGAGCGTTTTTTTGGCAAAATCATTTCACCACAGTGGGGATACGATCCCGCTGCTTTTGGAATCGAAGTCAAGAGCACTACCACTAAGCCATTTTAGCCATTAGAAAGGAAATTTTAAATTTTCTTATGATTTCATATGATTCTTTACATATTTAAAAATATATAACTTTTTTCATGTTTTTTGTAGGTAATTAAAATCGACTATGCTCTTCCAGAATCTGAATTTTTTTTAAATTCTGCCAACAAGTGTGTTTTTCCTAAAACCAAATATTGAAAGGCTAAAAAAATATTAAGAACTTTTATTTTTGGCGAAATTCACCTCGTTCGATGATCGTTTAGCCTACCTAACTTTAAAAAAAATCGCATCGAAAAATTCTAAAGGGTTCCGGAGATAATGTCAAATCATCGGTGTGGACACTTAGCTGGAACACATTATATGTTATAGATAGCAATCATAAAAAAAAGCGCGATCAATGTGGTCAATTGGAAAAATATAGTCTGTTTCCGCCCATAATAAAAAAAAATTTGCTTTGAACATCCAGTCCGATCTTGCAAGTTAAGCAATGTTGGGCCCGCAGATTCGATCCAATAGTCAAAAATTTTTGATTTAAATGGAGCAAAAATTTTTGCTCCATTTTTTGTAAAAGAATTTTTTTAAATCAAAACTTTTGCCCTAGCGAGATCAAACCTGTAGGTCAAACTTTGCTTAACTTGTCAGATCAGATGGGCGGCTCCTTATCCACTTTCTATCGCGAATATTTTTTCTTATTATGGGCGGAAACGGACTATATATAAACAGATGAGTCTGAAAATGCTCAGAAAATGAACATTTTAGGAGAAATAATAACATTTTTTGAAGAAAAATGAAAAATTTAATAAAGGCAAAAATACTATGAGCTCCGATTTAGGTGAACTGAATAAAATTTTCTGAAATTCGACATTTTTACGTAATTCCAACCTGGGGGACCGAATCCGCACTATAAGATAAATGACCAACTTCCTTAAAGGAGGGGTATTTTTTACGGCCTAATCTCCGAAAAAAATTTTTCGTAATTTTTTTGTTGCAAAATGACATATCTAAGGGTAATTTTATGCGAAAAATCGATTGCGCGCATTCCCGAAGCGTGAAAACCTTTGTTTGACCCTTAAAAATTGAAAAATACGTTTTTTATAGTATATGTACAAGTTGTTTTTTTATTGCTCCCACATTTCAAAAATTCGCCAAAATCGAGTTTAAATCCGTTTCCATCGCCCGATAGCTCGATCGAACGCTCTAATCACTGGAATTAATTAGCAAACAAAATTATTGAAAAAAATTTTATTTTCGATTGTTTAGCCCAAAAATAGTGAAAATATGGATTAAAAAACGTATTTTTATATGGGTACAATTATGTATTTTTCAATTTTTAAGGGTCAAACAAAGGTTTTCACGCTTCGGGAATGCGCGCAATCGATTTTTCGCATAAAATTACCCCTAGATATGTCATTTTGCAACAAAAAAAAATTTGGCAAAAATCTTTTCCGGAGATTAGGCCCTAAAAAAATACCCCCTCTTTAACACTTAACTATCGAAAGGCAAATTTTTTCTCTGAAAAAAGATTATACAAATTTGTTTAGAACGAAACAAGTACAGACACACTTGGTCCTCCAATTTTTCATACAACTTGTGATATGCCAAAGTTGCCATCTTATAAAGATGCAGTGAAAAATTCAATAGTCATACTTTCTCCGGCTCCACCACCTTATAATGACGTAAGAAGTAATCCAAATATTCCTAGGGAATAGTTATCAAAGATGTATAATTTAATATAATTTAAAAGTAAAATTTAAATATTTTTATAACAATTGTTTGTGTAGTATACATAATATCGCCCTTCATCAAATTTCGTATTTTTTAAAATGTCAAACTTCATTTTTGAGGAGTCTAAATTTGCCATTTTAACGAGTTTATAGAACTTTATACCACTCAAAAAATATGAAAATAACTCTTTTACCAGGATCTTTTTCCGAGATTCTCAGCGCTTAGCGCAATGATGTGAATCTGGGAAAAGACCCCAAAAACATCTATACGTTTTATAATCAAGCCATTTTACCTTTTTTTTAAGCCCACAAGGGGAGGTCATGTATGGACCAAAAACTTAAGCCCATTAGTTCATCCTTTGGTTAGTTCTATGTAAAGATCGGTCAAAAATCAAAATTTGATCGGCTTTTGGATCAAATTTTGACCAATAAATTTTTTAAAATTAAGATTTAAAAACTTGATCAAAATTTTGGTCAAATTTTGATCGAATAGTTTTGCCGGTCTCTAGTTCTATTTATGTAACTTTGTAATATGTAACTTATATCTTGTCAGAAAGCCATAAGGGGGCGAAATTCCAACAGATTTATAGACAATTCGTATTTGAGAAACATTTTTAAATAGGTTTGAAAATTTTTTGAGGACAAGTTGATAGTTTACTTGTAAAGCTTATTTTTAAGTGCATTTTTGAACATAAGATCAAGACCATAAAAAAATTTTGGTTCTTGTTTTTATTGAATTTGATTAGCGAATTCAGCAAATACATGCGTCATGGATCATTAAATTATAGCTTAACTCGTGTGATTAATTTTAAAAACAGACTACTTACATTTTTATTAATCTAGTTTGATATTTTTCATCTTGTAAAAAGAGACATGGTTTGTCTTATTTATAAGGAAAATAAGAAATGGAACCATCTTCAAATAGTAGCCCACCACCAGTCGGAGGTCCTAGACCAGGTAGACCTGAACAAAATGGTCCTGGATAAGGAGGACCTGGTAAAATGGTTCACATGTAACAACTGGATCTAGTGGATGTGCCCATTGTGCAAGTCGAAATACAACAGTTCCAACCGAACTTCGACTTTTTGGTGCAAGTTCTTTTTTAATTTTTACGATGTTAGCACTAATAGCAATTTTTTGGCTATTAGTTGTTTTATAAAAGTGGTTATGATGTTAGGTAGAAATTTCAAAATTATATAAGGTCACAGAAAATTCAAATCTATGCCATTTTTTCTTATTGCATATAAGATGCTGCTCTTGGATTTTATGGTTTTATTAGTAGATGTGGTACTTATAGAACCTATAACTTTTGTTGGCATAATGTTTTTTTGGTGTCATTTTGATCGTCTCATTTAGCTATAAAAAATTGCTACAATGTTCATTTTATGAAAATTTAAAAAATCGATTTTTCCGCAAAAAATTCAAAAANCAACGATTCAGAACATGCCGTAAAAACAAAAAATGCTCCATTTTCCATGATCTTTCCGAATATATCATTTTTTCATATGGTTGTAAATTACTGGACTGGTCCTTTAAATGTTTACCGATCGGTTAAAAGTTTGGATGGAAATAAGAATGCATGACATCTTTTTTATAAGATTTTACTGTAAACATTTTACTTTGAGATGAGATGTATAAATATGATATTTTTTCCTAAAAATTCTTTGCCATAAAAAGTATAAACTTTATTCTTGATATTGTTGTATCAGTGGAAAGAAAAAAATGAGTGGATGGAAAAAGTACATGCAAATTAATTTAAAAGTTAATTTATAGACATTTTCGATCTAATTTTCGGTTAAGCGACTACATCGAAAGCAAAGTCATGGCAACAATTAAATTACTATATTTAATAAGAACATTAACATGTGTGATGCATATGAAAGATGATGTATTTAAGACTCCAAATTGAAAAAATGCCATCATTAATGCTATAGTTGGTCGAACCTACTCTATGATTTTACATTAACTGTTGAAACACAAAAATTTGACGAACTACAGCCAGAGGAGCAAAGCAGAAAATATGATTTTTTTAAAATTTTATTTTATACCGAAAATTTAAGAGCATACGCGTACCTTAATCAGTGATGTGTCCAGGATTTTGATTTTTTTAGTTTTGGGGTGCCACCTAGAAAAAAACTATTTTTTCTAAGAAATTTATCGAATTCTACTCAAAAAACATTTTCTTAAGAAATTTTCAGTTTTGGGAAGGCACATCACCCCGCTACCCTCCGATCAGTGGCGTGTCTAGGATAACATTTTGGAAGGGGGCAAAAATTTTTTGTTCAAAATTTGGTAAAAATCATAAGAGTCCTCAATTATGTTCTATTTTCAAGAAAAATTTTTTGAAAAATGGTAGTTTTTTAACACTCCTCTTCATCTCCGTCATTTCTGTCAAATTTAGGGATTTTTGTTGAAAAATGGAAAAATTGAACAATTTTGGTAAAAAAATCTTAGCTAAAGAAAAAAACAGCGCGATAATTTTTTGAAAAATACTTGTTTTTAAGCTGAAAGTGCTCAGAAAATTACAATTTTTGTAGAAAAAATGGAAAAATTTGGGCCTTTTTGGTGAAAAAATAGAAAATTTTGGTCATTTTTGGTGAAAAATCATAATGGAGGACCATTATGATTTTTGAAAAAATTTACAGAAAAAAGGGGGACCATTAGAAAAAGTTTTTAATTTTTCCAGGAGTGGGGGAAATCACCCTGGGTTCCCCCCCCCCCCTAGCTACGCCATTGCCGGGCACAGCCCATTATTATCTCCGCATAACCACGGCGTTTCGCGCCGAGGCACAACCCTCCTTTTTCAGTCGGCACAACCGTACTACAGTGAACATGCACCTTAAACAATCTATGCCTCTAAATCTCAACAAGCTGAGGTTTAAAAAAATGCAAAAATTAGCTTAAATATGTGTTTAAAAATCGATTTTGCGGATCGGCAATACGCGCAAACTATTTCTCGCATAGGAAAACCCCTATGAATTTGTTTTAGCAAAAAATTGCTTTGGTTAAGATAGTTTTCTCGAAATTCATTAACCTTGCAAAAATTATATTTTGAAACTATAATTATAGTTTGAAACTATAATATATTATATTATATTTTGAAAACGAAAATATAACTAAAATATAATATTATAGTTTGAAATTATAAAATACAACACTGGTCACAACGGCTAGCGTCGTGACATAGTGCAATGTTACAACGGCTAGCGCCAAAAAATGCGTGTTACGACGGCTAGTGTTCACGCTACCTAATATATAAAAATTTTGCTCGGAATCTATGAACGATGCAATTTTTGGTTTTTGTTTTTATTGAATTGATTAGCGAACTCAACAATGCACCATAGACCATTTAATTATTGCTTAACTCGTGTGATTAATTTTAAAAATTGGTACTTACATTTTTATTATTTTAGTTTGAGATTTTCCATCACATAAGAAAAACTGTATTTGATTTGTTTTATTTTTGCAAAAAAGAAAATACAAATGGCATCATCTCCAGCAAATAGTGGTCCACCACCAACTGGTGGCCCACCAAATGGTGGCCCACCAAATGGTAGTTCACCACCCAATGGTGGCCCACCACCAAATGGTGGCTCACCAAATGGCGGCTCACTAACAGATGGTCCACCATCAAATAGTGATACAACAATTCCAGCAGAAATAAGACTTATTGGAGCTAGTTCTTTTTTAATTTTAACAATATTGTCACTAATGGCGAATTTATTGTTATTAGCTGTTTTTATCAAAGTAAGAATTTATATTCAGTCAGAAAGTTCACAATTGTATAGGGGCATAAGAAATTCAAATCTATACCATTTTTTCTTATTGCATATCAAATGTTGCTCACGGATTTTATGGGTTTATTAGTAGATGTGGTGCTTGTAGTACCTATAACTTTTGCTGGATATGATGTAAGTTAGCTTGTTGTAAATGCGAAAAATATAAGGCAAAGAGCATAGAGAAGGCTGGGGAGCATGCTCCTTTCTAATTTACCAAAAGATGAAAAAACACCTCTTATGCTTTGTCTGCACAGAATGGCGAAAAGCTTAAAAGTTTCTTTCCCCAATTTTTTCTGCTCCAACCTAAGATTAAACAACTTTTTCCTTTACCCGTACCCAATTTTATTTCTACACTCCACCACAAAGTTAAACGATTTGCTTTTCAGCTCTATGGAGAAACTTTTCGTTACATTATCGGGTTTTTTGATACAAATTCTTTCAATAGTGGCTTCTTCTTCGTTTTATTGCTAACGATTAATCGATTTCTAACTTTCCTTTTTCCAAAAATTGACAAGATATTTTTTGCGATACCGAATATTTATGGGTAAGGACAATTATTAGATATTATTGAAGAGCAAAAAATTTTTAGAACTATAGCCATAACTTGGTTGATTGCATGTGGATTTACTGCAGCATTGGGTATTAGTGGTTGCATGGAAACCTTTAATGTCCAACGTAAGTTACCTTACACGATCATGACCAAGGATTTTAAGCTGCTTAAAAGTGACTAACACGATGACCAAAGTGCTAATCATTTTGTGATAAGGCAGACGCTTTAAGGTCGAGGCTTTTGATTGCGCGCAATCTACCCGAAAACTCTCGAGTATAAAAAATCAGCCGATTTGAAGGATCTTTTGACAAATCGATTTTTTCGCTTGGGGACCAAGGGGAAAAATTTTTTTGGTGGATACTACTACATGTCCTTCGTATCAAAAGCTTGCCCCTTGTGTTCCCCACTCTCCTCTATAGTGTCCGTTCGTGGGGCGAATGGGAGGGGGAGGTAAGAGCAGCAATACAATTTTGGAGAAATGATCCCCGGGACTTATTATGGATATATAATTCTTTTTTAGAATACCACATTGAACTTGTAGTTAGTTCTCATTCTCAAATTACAAATTTTCTTCAAAATGTAAGTAGAAACTTGCTCTTTTCAAAATTCTATTATTTAAGGCTCAAACATATATGTCTATGTATATCCCTATTATAATGATGGTTTTCTATATATTCTTGTTTTTGGAAATCAAATTTCAACTAACTTACATCTTAACACATTGTAGTAGACCTAAGACAGTAGGGCAAAGCAATAAAAAAGAGCACTTAATATTAATTCAAGTAAGTTTAATAAAAGTTGTATAAAACAATACCTCATCCTCACCACCCTTTTCTCATCAAATGGGGAAGACAGTGACGTAGGGCAATGGTCGGCCAGGGGCACTTCCTCAAAAAAGGCCGATTTTTTCCAAAAAACATAAGGGACCCTTATGATTAGGGATTTTTTTAAACTTCGGCCCAATAAGGGGACACCTGCCACCCCTTGCCCCCTTCCTCCGCCATTGGGAGAAGGGATCGCCTCATAATCTATTCTTCTTGAGATAGGAATAAGGGAAAGATTAGCAAAAAATTTCACTAAAAAATTTGACATCCCCTCAAATTCTCGTAGTCTGGTTACGCCACTGTCAAGGGGATCTCACCAAAGGCTCGCTTTTTAACAGAAAATCTCACTTTTTAACGAAAATATACACTTTTTTATAGAGTGTGATTCTTTGCGTAACATTCGAACTCAAAAATGTTGTATTACAAGCGATGCCTCAATTAAGGATGAGCTTACATGACGACAATCTCATCAACATACTCACTTTTTCGCATACATGGGTTAATATTGCTAATAACACTGTCCATGCTATTGTCATTTTCTTGTTTAATTCGATGGCAAGAGAAATATTTTGGGTATTAATCGGACGGAAGAAAAACTCAACTACAGCAATCACTATGACTATGGCGAAGACTATTCAAGTTAAACCAGCTGTCGCAAGAAGTCACACGATTGCTATTAATAGAGCTTAATGATTTGAATACCTTGTATACGTCATTCCCCGTTGAAAGTTAAACAAGTGGGTATTCTATAGTGCTATAGATAAAGAGGTTTACCGTCCGATCTGGCAAGTTAAGCAATGTTGGGCTTGTAAATTCGATTCCCACGATGGTAAAACTTTTGCTTAAAAAAAATGTTTGCAAAAAATGGAGCAAAAATTTTTGCTCCATTTTTTGCAATTTTCAAAAGTTTTACCCTAGAAAATCAAAAGTTTTATCCTAGTGGAAATCGAACCTGCGGGCCCGGCGTTACTTAACTTGCCAGATCGGACAATAGGTTTCCTTAACAGCTGAACTATGGAGTACCCACTTTTTTTAACTTTCAGCGGGAAATGGAGTATAATAGAGTAAAAAGTTTAACAGGGCCAAATCCGTAATAACTACGTGATAGATACGTAGGGAGAATCCAGGTTCGGAGAGTCTATACCCCTTAGACCCCCTTATGTTTTTTCAAAAATGTTTTGGTAAAAACATAAGACCAAGGTGATTTTTTCAGTTTTCCAAAAAAATTCCAAACATTAATGATTCATAATTTATGATTCAATAAATTTTATTTTTGTAACTTTTTTAGGAATTTTATTTTTATAACTTTTTTATATTTATATTTTTTTATAAAAAAGAAATTTTCGAAAAGAAAGAAAATTAAAAAATTTTCGTGCAAAAAAGGCAATTAGGAAAAGTAGTTACAGTAGTTACGAGAAAAGTAGTTATACGGTTTAGAAAAGTAGTTACGCGATTTAGAAAAGTAGTTACGGGGTTAGAAAAATAGTTACAATTCGCAGTTTAATGAAATAAACTGGAGGAGCGAGCGCTATCGCGCTCGGAGGGAAGAGGAGATTTTCTGCTCCGAGCACTAAGTCATCCACACTTCTCCAATTGCTTCCGAGCGCTTCTGTGTACTTATGAGATCTTATTTGTAAAAAAATTTTTTAAACATAATTTTTCATTTTTTATGAATTTTTAAATTTTAAACTCATTTTTAAATTTTTTAAAGATTTTTTTAAATTTTAACTCATTTTTTATTTTCAATTTTTAACCTTGGTCTTAGCCTTAGACTTAGTCTTGACCTTAGACTTACAAGGAATGGTCTAGAAGTGTCAGTCAGGGATTTTTAAAGTTTAGAGGGGAAACGATAGTAAACAATATTGTAAGACACATAGAGAAAAAATTGTTTGCGAATGGCCATCCTGGAAGGAAATATAAAGTTTTTAAATTTTTAGGCAAAAAGAAAAAGCCAAGGGTGGGATTCGAACCTGCGACCATTTAGCTTTGTAGCCGAGAGCACTAACCACTACACCACTGATGTAAAATATTCGTTTAGTACGAAAAATCGTCATAACTTTAACAGGTTAACGTTTCAGACCTCCATTCCTCCCCCTAGAACCCCCACCTACCCCCCAACTTTTCATGAGGAATCGAATGAACACTATATCGTTTCATGAAAAGTGCAGGAAACCCGAGAAAATGGGGTTTTTTGAGAATGTTTTGAAAATTTTTTCAGGAAATGGGGTTCCTTCAAAAAATGCAATTTTCCCCTAGGCGTAATTTTTCACGAGGAATCGAATGAACACTATACCGTTTCATGAAAAGCGCAGGAAACTCGAACATTCTCAAAAAAACCCCATTTTCTCGGGTTTCCTGCACTTTTCATGAAACGGTATAGCCTTGGACATAGCCATTTTGTAATCGATGTAAAACAGTCTAAAATATTTTAAAAAATTGTTTTCGACAAAATCCGAGACAAAATTTTTCAGATTTCTTAATGTGGTACAGAATTTGATGGATTTTGAAAAAATTCGTTCTCATGCTATGAAAATCCTTGGCTATCTTTTTTTCAGCATATGAGATTTTGGAGCTAGTAAACCTGGGGGGCCCCACTTTTCATGAATCCAAAGGTCGAAATAAACTTTTCTAAAAACTTTATAAAAGGACACCCCCTAGGGGTAAAATTTGACGAGGAACACGATGATGGCATTATTTCCGCTTCAAAATAATCGAAAATTTAAGTTTTCTCGATTTTTTCGTATTTTCCGAATTTCTTGTTTT